>JANHFT010003893.1:89312-103222 GCA_032467955.1 Pseudoxenodon macrops
GCCAGGTTCATCAGAGGTGAAGGGGGGGTTGGGTGGGATGAGAGCGAAGAGCTGCAGCCCCGATCCTCCTCCTGCTGGCGGCTCTGGCAAAGCCCGGCCCGGCCTCGCTGCGGCAGCGCCTGCGCTGTGGGACCAGGCAGCCGGAGCAACTTTCAAAACAAGACCAGCCGGCGGCGGTGGCGCTTTTATAGCTTCCCGCTCTTTGCTCCTTTCCTTCTCTGCGCTGGATTTTCCCGCGATGCTAGGCAGAGGCGCAGAGCAGCAGCGGGCAGAACCGGGGCAGCGGAAACGAGAGGCGGATCAGCGGCAGATTAAAGCCATCACTTGGGCACCCAACCGAACGAGCGGCGCACCCTCCTGCCTTTGCAAAGCTCAGCTCAAGCGATGCAGCGTCTGCACATGCGCGCTCTGAAGACCAGCGTTAAGCGCGGTAGCGCTCTGTTTACGGCAACGTGGCTGGAGATCGATGGGTGGCTGAACTCCCGGGTATTTGGTTCTGTGTATGTCTTGCCTAGGGCACTGAGCCTTAAACTGGCTGAAGGGGAACGTTAAGCTCTGTGCAGGAACGGAAAATAAGTACCGTAGTTAAATATCTAATATTCAGTCAGAGCTGAAGAAGCTTGGATGAGAAGCGAAACGTCTTCAAAGAAAAATCAGACAGTCCATTGCCTCTTTAAAAAAACACCTTTGGGACAAGTAGCTAAATAGTTATCGCTTGAGACTTATACGGACTCGGTTACAGAGGCTATGAATGCCCTGCTGGGAGACCTGAAAGAACATGTGAGGAAGAAATCTATCTGGCTGGCTGTTAGGAATCAAAAACGACTTGATGTCACATCATCTTCAGTTACCAGTTGCATTAAACCCATTGAAATGACTGGAACAGCCTCTGATGAATCTTCTCTGCTATCCTCTATGCTCACTGCTCTGATACAGAATACAATTCAATGGTTCATCCATTGAGCAGCCTGATGCTCTCTCACGTGACAGATTACTCAGTTTCTAATTTATTAAGGTGTCAGCAAGCGGACAATCGTTTAAAGTGGATGTGGTTTGCACCAATGTATTATCCTTAGGATATCACATGATCTGGCATATGTCTGGAAATGTTTACTAATTCAATTTATAGATCACTTGACGTATGACTTTGGGTGGCACTCGAACAAGTTAATCAGTAAAAGCATCCAGAAGCTCCTAAACCTGTGTTACCTGTATACTGTATCAACAGCTCCCCAAATTTGCTCATATTCCAGATATTCTGGTACCAGAAGGAAACTACCTGCCCCCAAATACAGAGGACAAGCTTCGGAATTATTTGGTTTTACTAGAATCAGGAACTTCATTCAGGCTTCATTCTGCATCACCCCTGCCTCAGGAGCACATACCAGTCTGATGGAAAGGTTGTAGACTTGTCTGTAGAAGGGAGTGGGTATACAATTGAATAAACAGAGGCTTTGTATTTGCTGCCTGCCCTAAGGAAACCTTTCCCAGGCTGTCCTGGACATTTTGTGTAATTGGCGAATAATATATTCAGAATATTAGTGAACTAAAATAATTAGCCATTTCCAGGATTTGGGGGAGTGTATCTCCTTGTTCTAACTATTATACAGATGAAAATAGGAAAACCCTTGTCTGCTTTTTAAGAGTTCTATTGTCAGCAATAATTATTTCAGAAATAAAGTTCATGATCTGCCTTATCAGGAGCTACAAAGGTTAATATCAGAAGAATAGATTCCTGTCCATTTCCCTCAATTTCTAACTTTCTTAAAGGAGCCAATGGACATGGAAACCTAAGTGAGTACCTAGTGCCTACTCAGTGTCTATCTTCCCAACTCTACAATGACAATTGTTCTGACAAGTTTTTTTTATATCTGCTCTATAGCATCCATGAGGTAAGAGCATCACACCTTGCCAGAGCAAAGGCTTAAATATGGTGCAGTCTTAGTCATAGTTATTAAAATGAAAGCTCATTTGAACTTCCTTCCTTCCTTCAATATTCAGTCTTACAGCATGTGGAAAATCTGAGGCCCCAATGCCCTGCATATCCCTCCAAGCCTTAGGTGCACCCTATAGCATCTAAAAAATTGTAATGTTAAAAGTTTTTTTTGAATTTTTTGTTTTTTCCCCTCTTCTGTGAATGTGCAGAAGCCGAGTTTCCGGCACTGTGCATGTGTCGCCATCTTGTTTTTGACCTTTTTTATTTTTTGGATTTTTTTGGTACTGTGCATGCGAGGCGCGCCCACATGGCACGCCCATGCAGCGCAGGAGGCAGTGAACCGGCAGTGAGGTTAGAACCCACCCGACACACACACACACACACACACACACACACTCCCATTAAAATAAAATTGATTTGGGAAATGTACATCTTTTATACCACTCAAAGCCTGGAAATTTTGCTCATGTGAGAATATAGGCAGAGTGAAATAACTCAATCATCTTCATTTTCTGTCAAGTAACAAGACAGCATTAACACATAGTTATTACATCAATTGCTGGAATGTGCAGAGTTAAATCAATTCAATTTACTAAGATTTAAAAAATGAAGAAGCTTTAATAATAAATTTAGATGTCAAATTTCTTCCTTACCTAATTTGCAGCTGAATTTTCTCAGAGATATCAAACTTCTTTTGAGATTAAGTATGCCCTCACTGTATTGTCAAACTACATTTAGCTAATGTTGTTTTAGGAATACATGTACTAAAAGGTGTTCTCTTTTCATATAGACAAGGACTTCCATTAAACTGGTGCAATGAAACTCTAGACACTAAATCTTTATAATCTGAAAAATAATCCTAAATCACTCACAAGGTTATCCTTTTTAATTCATTACAAAAAATCCAAAATCCAGACCAAATGAAGTTTTATGTATTTCATGTGGAGGTAAATACAAAGGTGGCACAAACCCATACAGAGTAGTTAAGCTAGATAGAATCTCTCTTTAAATTTTTACTTGTCAAGCACAAACAGCCTTGTGATGATCTTTTTTCAGAAAACAATATGTACCTGGTCATGTAACAGTAAGTGCTGAGAATACTGTAGCAGACTAGGTCACATCTTATACGCTAATTAACTTTTTAATACAATGAAATCCTTTGTTCTATTTGATTTTAGGACCTTATTCTTAGTACACAGCTGTAAATTGTTTCAAAACTATATCTGGAATCAAACCAAGATGACATTCTGAAGGTATCACTAAACTCTATTAGCTTATTTTTCAAGGACATACATTCTTTTCCAGTTCAGTATTTGATTTATCTTAACCACTTAGTCATCCTATTTACTTCCTTTGAATAATTAATAGAACATTAGTCTTTTTATTACCCTGGGGAATTTCATCAGTGCTCAACATTGTTTAAAAGGCAAGCAAAGGCAGTTTTATAGCTTGCTTCCATCTAAACCTCTTTATTTGAAGGTCTTTTGGATTCAGTGGGAATCCATATAATTTACCAATTGAGTATAATTGGGACTGCTCACTGCATCAGTCAACAATTTCAATTGTATCAGATGTAATGGGGAGTTTAGCAAAAATTGAATAAATTATACATATTATAATTTAAACTGCAGGAGAGTGACATTTTTGCCTATTAGCACTGCTGCAAATATAACTGAAAAGCTAATTTTTAATACCCAGGACATTCTGGTATTCTATTTTCCAAATGCTGACATCATAAGATTACCCAGACTTCAATTACTGGAATGCTTTAATCTGAGTTATGGAATGAAAAGTCAGCAGAGAATAAAAAGATAAAAATCAACAAATTAAGATTGCACAATCAATGGAAAAATATCACAATGAAGTAGCAAGGAGTGCAACGACAGATGATATGAACCAAACTAATGGCAAGTGACAGAGCTGGTTCATTTCTTCCTTTAATGAAGCCAAGGAAAAGATAAACCAAATATCAGCATATCAACTTAATCCATATCCATATGGTCATGTACAAATGCCTATTTTTATATATAGAACATGCCAAAGAGACACAGCAATTAAAAATATCTTTTGACTTTTCACATATATTATGTGCTTATAAAAACACATTCTGTCAACTAGACTGGCCGGTAGACCAACTTCCTTAATGCCAAAATTCAAGTGCTCTGTTAAATTATGTATGAATAAAATATAAAAATATATTTGGATAATCCATAACTTTTCACTTCCACAGCTTTGCTGTGTCTACCACGTTTGCTCTATTACAAATGTTACTGTGGACCATTTCAGTTTTACACTACAAAATAATCAAATGCATCTTTAAAAATCAGGACCACAGGGATTCCCGCCCTGGGGAGGGCAGGAATCATTCCTTTCTTTCTGGCTATTTCAATTCATTGTCCCTGCAATTAGTAAGAGAAAGGCCTTGGTTGATATCAATTGATGTTTTTTTCTCTCCATACTTATTGACACTATGACTCTAGCAGCAGAGGTAAGAGTTGCTCCTTTCTTTCATGCTGCAGTTCTAACAATCCCTGCAGTGTCTAATGTGTTTACAAGACTGGCACAGTTTCTAAGAAAACATAATTTCCACACTGTCATTGCTTCCTCTTCCTAGTATCACAAAAGCAACTTTGGAGTTCATTATGTCTTGGATCCTAATAACTTTAAAGATCATCCATCCCAGACAGTATATACCAGTCCTACCTAAAGAGGTAGAGACAGGAAATGTCCCTTTTCTGTTGCTTTTTCAGCCTTTTGAAATAATAGACTACCTGTATAAATATAGCCTCTCCCTAACAACATTTAGGACGGAACTTTCTAGTATGTTCAGCTGAATCTTTTGGTCAAAATGTATTTGGGGGTAGCTTTTTACCAAGGATATTATTATTAATTCCTTTATTGTAATTGTAAGAGGGGTAGCACAGAAATAGTGCTAAATAAAGAAATGGTTCTTATAAACTCCAAAGCTGTACAGTTAGCTTTTGCCTTAGAAATTCTGTGATTGCTGAAGTCTTGGAACCAAAAGGTAGGATGATGCAAAAGTTTTTGCAGATGATAAAAAAGGATCACCACAGAGTTGCATTGTTTCAAATAAAACATTTGTTTTACTGCAGTTTCAAGTACATTGCAACCTACCCAATGATAAACTAAGCTCAGCCTTCAAACCCAGTACATTTTGGGATCTAGAAATACTTTTGAACAGAGTCCTTGGGTGGAAACAGCCTTAATGCTGCTGAAATTCAACTCATAACTTTCATATAGTTCCCCAATCTTTGTTTAGTGCAACAATAAATTTACTTGTTTAAAAGAATAGTAGTAATACTTTTTAAAAAATAGCTAAAGGAGCCTTAAATATACAAACTCTTTACTGAATTGATATGTACAAAAATTGGAACATTCATATTATCTTAAACACGATCTAATATTTAAACCAAAATTAAACAAATGCACATAATCATTAGTAAAACATTCAAGTATTTTTCCTGAATTTCCAGATTATTTCTAGATATAGGTATACATGTTGCAGTGGCTTTCTGGCTTTCATACAAATTTGTACAACCAAAACCTTCTACAAATATTTTATAATTGATTAATACATTTAAAAAAAAATACTATGGTCTAGTACTGGACAATGGTAGACCAAACTAGCATGGTCCAATACTGCCTTGATGTTAGCCTATGTCAAAAACCTCATTCAGCTATTGCTATGACCCATATGAAAATATTTTTTCATCAGTTTTAGATACAGATAGTCCTCGTTTAGCAACTGCTTCAGATAGCAACTGTTCACAAATACAATAGTAATAAATAGTAGTAAAAACATTTTCCAACCAATGCATGCACTTCTGCCCAAATTTCTGCACTTGACCATAATATACACCAAAATGAGACTAATGCTTGTGTTGCTACATGAGAGAACTTTATGAAAATGGCAACAACCAGTGATCTTTATGGGGTCTCTCAGCCGTGTGGTTTGTTTAATATTTATATCAATTAGTAACTATTTCACTGGAATCAATTGTGGTTGCTAAACAAGGACTGCATGTAGTGAGTTATAGCAAGATAACATTATCTAATCTTTTGCTTGACAGCAGGAACAAAAAATATTGTGCCATTTAAAAGTGAAAAAGGCCATTACAGGATGGAATACACACCAGAAAGAAATTAAGGCAGTCAAAATCAAGGGGAAAACATCAACTGAATTCTGTGTGGGAACAAGCATCTTGCCCAGCTCATCTCTTCCAAAATAAACCCGTACCCCAAAGGCTCTGAAGGATTAAAAGCTGGGTTTCAAAAGGTAATCTAAATATGTATCAGTAAGTTTCACAAAGCGTAACCAAGTTTTTAAATAAATACCCCAATTTTTCACATATTTTAAAATCTGAATGCCTACAGTCTAACATTCAAAGGTAGTTAAAAAGTTGTTTGCTTCTAGTGTTAGCTTTTATATGCTTGCATCAAAAAATGGCAAAACGTCTGCCTAAAGATTAAGTGCGTTTCTTATAAAGAACATCAAATAAATCAGAGATCATCAGCAAATGTTCATTAAAAATCAAAGGATATTTGTTATAATAATTTGGTTTGATTTCTGATAAGCTTCTGCTTTTAGCTGTCATGGACTATTCTATCCAAAGTGATTGTTACTGATTTTTTGTGACACAAAATATTTGTGATCCCAGGACAATACTGGGCACCTTAAACTACCACCTGAAGCACCAACCTCCCTTATTGAAAGATTTAAAACATTTAAAAAAAAATATTTTACTTATAGCCCTTTTCCAAATGAACCAATCAGGTCCAATTTCCTAGACTCATTTTTCCCAGGCAGTAAATCCCTAATATTATAGCATGTTAAGTGAATCCATGTAGTGAAGAATTGCTCCCAAAGCCCAGCTGGTTTCAGTGTTGTTAATCTTCTGGGCCAGCTATAATGGAAAAAAAAACATGATTAAAAGTTTTGAAAGTAGAGATGTTTCTGTGGGCTATTTAAAACATTGTGATCTATATATTTCAAGAGACTGCAGTGCATAATAGCCTTCCATTTGGAATCCATGAGTTTCCAGATTTTATAATGAAGGGGAAAAAAGAGGAAATAATATATCTTGGCTGTAGTATTTGAAACTTATAAAATAGCAATAGCACTTATATATTATTCCATAGTGCTTTACAACACTCTCTGAGCATTTTACAAAGTCAGCATATTGTTCTGGGTTCTCATTTTTACCAACCTCGGAAGGATAGAAGGCTGAGTCAACCTTGAGTCAATCAGGATCAAACTCCTGGCTGTGGCCAGAGTTACTCTTCAATACTGCATTCTAACCACTATGCCACCACAGCTCCTAAAACCCTAAAACCTAAAATTGTGCAGGTAATGCCTGATGAAGGTTTATGCAATGGAGCAGTCAAAATAGTGTACACTTGAAAATCAGAAATTTTATTTTGCACATTTAAGACTATTGTACTTGATTCAGGGTGGGATGCAATGACTGGGGTACAGTTTCTGTCTTCCTGTGCCTCTTTTAAGGTACTTTAGTCTGTCTCTTCCCCAATGCCTACTTTAGCTTTTCCAAAACCTTTCTCTAACTCAAAATGTTATCCCAAAATTCTAAAAGAATAAATAATATTTCCAAAGTTGAAACTTTATTATTTTTATACAAACTATTTATTTTTGATAGATGTTTGTGAAACAAAATTTTGGATATCCCCTTTCTTCTACTCTTAGTACTTTCAATATTGATATTATAATTCGACATCAAATATTGACATTAAAAATTATTACCTTAAGAATGTGATTCTTTGGAAAGCCCAGTTCTTTCAGCAGCAAACTGATGTAAGTAAGATCCATGCATAAGAAAGGATGCTTTCCTTGTTGAATCTCCATTGTTTTACACACTGGGTAATTAAAAAAAACAAATAAAGGTAAAAGCAGACTGTTGCTTGAACTATTCCCATATAAACACTTTCCTCTGGATACTAAAGAGCCTTTGTTGGATTATATTTTATAAAACGTCCTTAGAACTTGAGGTAGGCATACAGGCAACAGTACTTACCTTTCTTTGCTGCACTTTCAAAGTTCCTGACTGGTAGGACCCCTCCCTTTTTCTTATCTAAAGAAAGAGAGGAGAAAAAAAACCAGTTCTGCAGTTCTAGAACAGAAAAAGACTGCAGTATTGGCAAAACAACTGCCACTCTATATGATTAATAAATGGTTAAGTAGACAGTATTGTGTACATTTCAAGCACAGATCTTTAGGTTTAGTGCTCATTAAAATAAGAATATGTCTCATTTTCAGTCTTTAACAGGGAAAAATACCGTGCAATATTCATAGAATTACAGAAATGAATAGACATTCAATTGGAATCTTTTTGTACTTAAGATTTCTATGTTCTGAGAGATGTTTTCACAAATTAGTGCTCTAAACTAATAAACAAAATAACAATGCAAATACATTAAAGAATAAGCATAAACTTGTTTCCGGTGAGCCATTATGGGAAACTGACATTCCTGTAGAAAAGCAGAACACATTGCAGCTGAAATTGTACCTGAATGCAGGATTTGGGCTGCTGAAATCTGAGATCCCAAGATTACCCACATGTATTCTGTGCAGGTTGGTATTCATGGGAACTGAGTGCCAGAATAAACTGACAGCAGTGTGAGCAAACTGAATGCCAGTCTTATTTGCATTGTAAACTGGAGCAACATCAGCCTTTCCTCTATGAGTTTATTCGTTCCTCTAAAATAATCCTCTATGAGTTCATTCAAGTTTATTTTCAATGGCTTTCTTTCATCTATTGATGCACTCGAGGACTTACCAAAGGTTCATTTGTTGCCTATGCCATGACATATGTGAAAGCTATATTGGAAATCTCTCTCTCTTGGCTAATTAGAATCAATGCCCTGTGGAATTTGTTATTGCATTTGGTGAACTAAATCCAACTTTCTAATATGAGATTCACACTGTCTTTACTGCTTTTATTGCTAAATTACCTATTAAACCAGCATCTACTGCCAACTCATAATAGTAGGAAAAAGCATAGAAATCCAAGTCCTTTATTCTGGCTGTATCATGAATTTTCTTGTTCAGCACTTTTGATATTTCATTATGACATAATTCAAAAAGTGGCCTTCCTAAAAGGAAAAGGAAAAAAGACTGTAATGGAATTCATATATTGAGATGTATTACTTTTCAATATATTTAGCAAATAGTTATTAATTAGCATCAAGTAAGAAATAAAAAATGACTGCAGAGGATGTTAGAGAACAGGAAACCTGGAGGAACGTTATCCATGGGATCACGATGGGTCGGACACGACTTCGCGACTAACAAGAAGAAATAAGCAAAGATGCAGGGCATTACGTAGGAAATTACAACATTGTAGAAGGAGGAGAATGAATGGCATGTGGAAATAGTATGTAATTGTTTAAGCACTGGTGGAACAGTTAGGCTCTGAAGCACCATTCCAAGAGAGGTTCTTTTTAATATAGACTTTCAGTAATTATGGCACATTTTATATTTTTACATTTTTTGAAATCTGTTGAATTTTGTGGCTCTGATTTATACTTGTCCTTTGTTACATCAGTGTACTTCATTCTGAGCTGCCTAGAAAGTAATATTTTAACTGTAATTATGAGCTCTCTAGAATAAATAAAATGCTTTCACTGTTCTTACTCCTGCACTCAATCCTAAAAATGAAGTATATCGGAAAAATGCATGATTGCTGGGACCATATTTGGAAAGGAGAAGATAGGGAAAACTCTATAATTGTTCTTATTTTCAAACATCTTTAGACCAGCACAATAAAACTCTCCCTTCTGTATCTCTGCATTCTATCACAAATCACTTGGGAATCAAACAATATTAAAAAGCTGACTGTCAAGCCTGAATTTGATTTGGGTGTGGGATTGTTTGTATCTTTCGGTATTCTAATATGAATTCATTTGACAGTTTGGAACTGAAGGAGGATACAGTTCTGTCATAACATGATAGCTAGCAGATGAGTCAAGCACATTCCAACAGCTGGGTGACCAGAGGAGGAGAGAAGTCGCCAAGCAACCAGCTCCCATCTTGGTTGGATGCGAGTTTGTTTTGGAAACTTGAGAATCTGAAACTGACCATACTTTTTTGCCCTCCCCAGCCCCCAGGAGCACTGTGCAGGCCTCCCAAACACTCTGCACCCCGTTTTTTTGAAAAATAGGCCCAGCCACAAAAAACAGGGCCGTTTTTGGCCTCCCAAACCCCCCATGCGTTGCGTTTTTGTCCTCCCCAGCCCCCAGGAGCACTCTGCAGGCCTCCCAAACCCTCTGCGCATCCCATTTTTGTGAAAAACGTGCACGTGGAGTGAAATATGCACAAATATGCTGTATTTTTCGGACTATAAGATGCACCGGAGTATAAGACACACCAAGATTTCGAAGAGATAAACAAGGGGGAAAAAACATTTTTGCCCTCCCAGCCCCCAGGAACCTCAATACTGGCTTTTCACCAGCTAAGTGCCAATATGGTGTACTTTGAGAAAACAGAATGCCCCGGATTTCAATTTGTGATTGGATGCATTACTTGGAACCTGACACTGACAGGTCACCTTAAATAGGTTTATAAGTCAGCCTTCTTCTATGATTGTTTTCAAACGCCATTCTTACTTATGAGTGTGACCGCAAACATTTGGTAAAACTGGCTCATATGGGCAGAATATTGCATATGCAATCCTCTATTTAGAGGAAGAATGTGTACAAATGTAGTTACAATTTCTATTCAAAAGACCCATTTGCAAAAGTCAAATACCTTTGCAAAAATAAAAAAGTGATCAGGTACCTGGTTTCTGCCCTTTAATTTTGTACAGTATCTTTGCATGTTCCCATTCACCTTGATAATTTAGTGATAAGCAGGGACTTGTTAGTTCTTCACCTTCTTTCACTGTTAGGAAAAATAGAGAGAGAGCAAGTCTGCTTGAGCTACAGCAATTATTTTGAACAGGGACACAATTTTCCCAGCCCCCAAGATAATGTTTTCTATTTGATACTTGAAAGTATAGTACAGTTATCAATCAGATATAAATTCAGGGTAATAAGCAAAGCTAAGGTACCTAATTCTACAAAGATAGAAAGAAAGGTAAACTCTCCTTTGAATCAAGCTCAGTTCTGAGTGATTTCATACACATATATGTAGTTCTCTTGACATCAACACACAGGAGGTTGCTATTGCCTTCTTCCACAGTAGATTTAATTTTCCAGTCTAGACTGCAGCACATTTCCTATTGTTGACATTACCAACAGACTTCCAGATACAATTTAAAGCCTCAGGGTGCTGATAGTTAAGACCAGGTCTGTTTGCAATAACACCATCTTCATCCATGACTTGGTACTGAATCAGGCAGCAGATCTGTCATCTATTGTAAAACCTGGATGCATGAAGTGACAATGTAACCTGATCAGAGAACTGCCCTACCAGTAGATCCTTCATCCACTTTGATTTGAGGGTGGGAAAGGAGAGATGCATCTGATTAGAAACACCATTCTGGTGGTTAGGGGTTCTGGTCCTGAGATATAGCTGTGTGAATGGCTCTATGTTAGGCTAGGTTGTAGAGACATGCTTGGGAATAAGGATCTAATTGGAATAAAACACATTGAAGCTAAAGTCAAGTAAGATTAGTTAATTGTTTGTGTATCAAGTTTTCTTTCAACACCAGTGTTACCACTGGAAGGGTAGGAGCTACCCATGAAAGAGCAGGTTTGCAATCTGGAGGCCCTTTTAAACTCATGGCTCCTGTTGTAACAGCAGATAAAAGGTATGCTAAAGAACTTTGCCCAGCTGCAACAACTGCAGCTATAGTAATTCTACTTGATGCAGAAGGACCTGCACAGCCTGATTAGCACAAGCAGGTGATTTTCGGCCTCCCAACCATCAGCTGGTTCAGGCTTCAGGGAGGCAGAGGCAGATTTTCCCCCCTTCTGCTAAACAGGCTATGCTGAAACTGAAACTGAAACAGGCTGTTTGCTGCAAATTGCTGGGAGGCAGAGGTAGAGGCAATTTGTTGTCTTGTTTTCCTCCCCAAAAAAGGTAGGTGCGTCTTATACTTCGGAGCATCTTATAATCTGAAAAATATGGTATTTATAAGTTCTTATCACCATCTGGATTCACTATTATGTGTTTTACACAGGCTTGCTCTTAAAGACTATTCTGAAATGCCTAATTTTCCTTAACAGCCTGTATATTTCCTGGTTTCTGGCAATGAGAACATATGACACCAATTTTGTGGGCTAAAAGTTACCTTTACAGATACAATGTTAAGTGCTGGTCTTTCTCCTTAAAGCCCTTCAAGGCTTGGCACTGGGTATGTACAGGACTGCCTGCATCAGAATCAGCATCACCAGATCTTGTAGGGAAGTGAAGGAAGTGAAGGAAGCCCAGGTTAAGCAGTGCTCCTTTTGTACAGCAGCACTGCTGCTTCAGAATGGTCCTGGAAATCAGATATATATCCTGCTCTCCCAATAGTAACCATATCTCACTTTGCTTAACCTTTTCAAGATTAACCAGACTATGATGTTCATAGTCTGTTTCCTGACCAGGCATATGGTTATTTTAACGGAGTTTTATCTGTTTTAATTATCTTCAAATTACGTTTTACTTGTGCATTGCTTCTAACACCTTGAAAGAAAAGAGAAAGAAACTAATAGAGTTTAATTGAGTAGTATTATTAATATGTCACTATCTACTTGGAAAAGTGAACATTAAAAAAAAAGCAATTTGGGATTCTGCTACATCATTCAAATCATATATAATACTTACAGGGTTGTCCTTCAACTCCTCCTAAAATTGCCAGTCTTGCCGACATTAATCCAAATCCCAAGTAACTAGACAAATTGAGAGAAGCAAATCTGATAAAGGCTAGATTCTTTTTTTGTTTAATAGTACTTATGAAGTAGAGCATATCTACCAGTCTATAAACAACAGATACAGAATGTACTGGATTTTGCAGCTGCTGAAATTATGAAACAATAAAAAAAGTTGAAGTCACTTTATTGCAGACTATAAGACTACAAATACCACATATATAAGAAAGGATATTTTGAATATGTTCAGATCTACAACTAATTTGCACCTTGCAGTTATTCTAGTATTTTTAATGATAATTGTATGCTGAATATTGTTATTTTCTTTTAAATTTCATTTCACAGACTCAGTTATAAACACTTAATTTGCTTTCATACCGTATATTTTAAATAATTAGATAGGCCAAAGGGGTAAAATGCATTCTGGGCCTTTTTAAAATGAACCTCAATGCTTAATAGGCAAGTTACTTCATGGTTCATCAAAACAAGATGAAATATACTCATGAACAGTCGTATATTGTAGTCTTTATAATTACTGAAAAGAATTACATTTGATGGCATCCTGAGGTCATTGTTTAAGTAATGTTTTATTATAAAATGGCCAATACTTTTATAACTACCATAGCAAATGTATTGTCACATGATAAATTTAAATTGCTCATAATCTTTTATTCCCCAAAAGATTGTCCTTGAAGGAAGGAAAAAGTACTTTTTAAAAGTATGGGAAGGATATTACAAATATTTAACACATCAATCTGATCAGTATCTTCCTCCAACTTTATATTTTGATTTTCTAGTTCCTGGGGCTCCTGGCTTATAGGTAACAGTCTGAAAAATCTGATCTGTACAGTTGTCCAGTCAATCTAAACTGCTCAGGCTTTTCAAGGAAAGTGTCAGAGGTGTGGGTTGTAAAATATCCTCTGGTTTTCTGTGTATAGGAGTCAGATAATTTATTGGCCTGTTGTTACTCTAGAACAGTGATGGCGAACCTATGGCACGCGTGCCACAGGTGGCACGCAGAGCCATTTCTGAGGGCACGCAACGAGTTGCCCTGTTAGCTCCAGCACGCACAGCTGATTTTCGACCTTGATTTTTGGTCGTTTTTTACCCTCCGGAGGCTTCAGGATACTTCCCTGAAGCCTCC
>JANHFT010003894.1:3567-14468 GCA_032467955.1 Pseudoxenodon macrops
GATTGTCAGCCACGGCAGAGGCTTCCCTTCTCCCCCTCTCGCGACCCCCAGGTTAGCTGAGGCCAGGAGGGTGTGCGCGCGCAGGGAAACCCTCCTCAAGCGAGCGCCAAAGTGCAGCAAAGGCGTGCAGAGAGCGGGCAGCCGCTCACTTGAGGGTCTTCATTGGAGGCAAAAGGACACGGCCTCTCTCTTGCCCTAAACATCCGGCCATCTCCTTGCCGTGTTCCCCCCCCCCGCAGCTCTTTAGCTGAGCGGGGAGGGTATAAGCTCCAGCCCGAAGCAGCAGGAAGCAAAGGCTGCCTTACGCATAAAGGCAGGTACAAGGCTGCTTTGCTCCTGCACTAAGGCTCCGGCCATCACCTTGCCTTGCCCCCCTCCCCACTGCATGAGAGGAGAAGGAGGAGAAGGAGGGTCGCCGGAGTCTTAGTGCAGGAGCAAAGCAGCCCTGTACCTGCTTTCATGCCACATTTGCGCCTAAGGCAGCCTTTGCTTCCTGCCACTTCGGGCCGCAACTTACGCCTTCCCTGCTTGGGTGAAGAACTGCAGGGGCGGGGGACACGGCAAGGCGATGTCTGGATCTTTAGAGCAGGAGAGAAGCCACATCCAAAGACCTTCCTTAAGTGAGCAGCTGCCCACCCTGCGCATGCCTTTGCTGTGCTTTGGCACTCTCTTGAGGAGGGTCTCTCCACTCATGCGCACTCTCCTGGCCTCGCCACAGCCAGTCAGGGAGTTGCGAGAGGGGGAGGAAGGTCGCCCGAAGGGAAGCCTCTGCCGGGGGTGGCGATCGTTCCTCAACCAGCACCGCAGAATCATCCCCGGCCGCTTCTCTATTCCCGCTGTTGCCCTTACATTCTTGGGCCAGGAGAGGGTGAGGGGTGGGGCCAGCCAGATGGGACAGGGAGCCACAGCAGAGGGCCCAAAGAGCTGCATGCGGCTCCAGAGCTGCAGGTTGCTGACCCCCGGTGTAGACTATATCAATATTTACTGTATTGGAAATTAAAACTGTGTACAGTAATTTAAAATATTTCTTTGATTCCATGTAACATGTAAAAGGGGCTCCCTAGACCACACTTTTCAGAACTGCTGATGTAGCAACTAGAATGGACTCAATTCATTTTAGTGGCTTACAGCGTTTACCAAGTAAATCCCTAGTCCAAGAATATCACATCTTTGCTGCCTTAAAAACCTTAAAAGTAATTTTACTAGCACAGACAGTATTGTTGTCATAAAATCAACAGTTCCTTACCTTTATGAAGAAAATAATTTCTCATTAATTCTATCTTATAAAACTTTTAAAAAAACATATTACAGGTAGTCCTCAACTTAAAGCCATTCATTTAGTGACCTTTCAAAGTTACAACACCGCAGAAAAAGGTGACTTACGACCAGTTTTCACACTTAAGACAATTGCAGCATCCCCATAATCACATGATAAAAATTTGGGCACTTGGCAACTGGCATACACTATCCCAGGTCATGTGATCACCACTTCTAACTTCCCAGCCAGTTTTGAGTAAGCAAAGTCAGATTCACTTAACGGCTACATTATTCCCTGTGGCAAAAAAGGTTGTAAAATGGGGCACAACTCACTGTCTTGCTAAACAATGAAAATTTTGGGCTCCATTGTGGTTGTAAGTCTAAAACTACCTGTAAACCTAATCAACCCAGTTTAACTAAATTGAAAATTATAGATAATAATTTCATCTTTATTGCCAATTGCAGCATTCCACAGTCACAACTGCAATTTATGATATATATATATATATTGCCAGTTTGCAGGAAAATACACCCATGGAATAGATTGATTTGGTTAACAATTGTGGCATTCGTTTAACGACTAGGTATTCACTTAATAATCACGAGAAAAAAGTCATAAAATCATGTCCAGTCACCTCGACTTACAACCATCATGTTTTATGCTGGAAATTCTGAGTTCCATTATAGTTGCAAATCGAGGACTGCCTGATAAAGGTTTACTTTACAACATAATCTTTTAACAGATCTTATATCTATGTTTTTGGTATAAAATATAAGAAGTCAAATGAAATGTAGGATCTCTAAACTTAACTGGAAAGTTAACATTAATGAGAGGACTCTAAGCAAAATCAGACTTGTGATCTCTCTACCTTGAATAGGTAAACTACAGTAGATGATGCGGTATTAATTTGCCTATTAGCAGTCAGGAAAACATATGACTAGTTTGAAAGTTCAAAGGAAAATTAAGTCTTGATCTAATTTATTTGTAGCATTACATCCTTGCTTTCCTTTTTCCTTTTTCTAACATAAATTATATATTATATTAATTATATATATTTCATAAACAGAGATTCATAAATTATTGAATTTTTCAGTAATGCACTTCATTGTAGTATGAAAGATTATATACATTAAAATAAACTTTGCATAGTTATATATTCATGTAGTATAATTTTCTGTTTCTCCAAACAACAGTTTGAGATTTTGCTCTTAAAATTGTAATGCAGTATTTGTTCATGCATGTTTTAATTTCGTGATCCTTTTGTGATCTTAAATGCTCATTAGTCAAAAACCTAAATGTATTTATTTATATTTATACTCAACTATATAAATTACATGAAGACAAGTATTTTATTTAAAATATGCCATATTAACATAAAACCACTTAAAATGTTATACTATTGTTTCTTTGGTATTAGGTTGCACAGATTAATTCTTTTTAATTACCAAAACAAAAACAACCGCTATCAAATATATGAATTCATATTTGAAAAGCAAGTTATTAAAATTGAACAGAATTTACTCTATAGTGATTTTAGTTTTAGAAAGATTTGCTTCTTTGAGAACACCAAAAAAAGGAATAGGAAATAGTTAATGCCTAATGAGACAGACATAGATTCTTCATATCCTTGTTTTCATATCTGTCATGAATAATGGTTAGTAGTTTGCTATTAGGAAAGGTTGAAATGATCCTTAACAAAGAAGGCATTTGATTATTACTCGCCATGATCTACTTTGAAAAACAAACGAGTGGACTGTTGATGGTACCTAAACATGCCTTTCCCCAAATTACTGAGCAATATTATTTATGTATCTTGAATTGTGTTGCTTTTGAGCAGAAGGATATAAAACTGAACTGTTCACATTGCTTATTTTTTCTTTGATTTTATGTCTCTTTAAATTTATTGTTTATGCTTTATTTATGATGTGACTATTTTTATTTTAGCAATGGATTGAAATAGATTACTGTCATATAGGCTCCTGGAATTTTAGAGTGACTTGAAATCATAATTTTAAATTATGATTACCATATAGGACTTATCTGGAAGTTCAAGTTTTCTTCTCATTAGTTATCAGACTTTAAGATTTTTTTCTCTTGAACCTCTTTTCACAATATAGGATTTTGTTTTTTAATTATAGCAAGAAATTCAGGCTTTAAAGCTTAAAAAATCCAATTACTTTCTGAATCGATTTGAAAGTCATATTCAGAAAATGCTGTATCACTTTTTGAACTGATCTTTTTCAGGAAATGTCCTCTTAAATGGAAACATTTAATAACTTTTCCTGTAGTGTTTGGTTGTTCTGAGATAGCAGAATCATAAATTATGATTTGTCATGTAAGCATTTGTGTGTTAATAGACTACACAGTACTGTAGTGGACAAAATCATTCACCTTGTACCTATTTGAAAGGGTGCAACTGTCATTTTTGAAACATTGTAGGGACTAATTCAATCTGGACATTCTATAGGGCAAATTAGAAATGAGTCAGGCCTCTGAATAGGCTACTTGGATAGGTTTCTATGGTGCAGCAGTTTGAGATCACATTTTTATCATAACATCTGATTTTTGTAGGTTGAGTTATTGTCAAGAATAGACTCTACTGCTCTTATTTGGTGATGCAGCTATTTTCCTTGCCTTCCTTTTGGTTATAGTATCATTATCTTGGTTCATTATTTTAAGAACTGTGAAAATTGTCTGAAAGCAACTAAAAATATATCTGAAGACTGTGGCTGAGGTGGCATCCACTCACATCTTATTTGCCATTGCATTTATAATTAATTAATATGTAATGGATGGCTGCTTTCAGCACTGTGAAACCATTGCAATTAAAGACTGAGACTGTGGCTCACTTACTATGTATGATACAAGAATATATCAATAATGTTCATGAAAGATTTTAAAATAACAGGATAATTTTAAATACAGCTTTAAACAAAATGGCAACACATAGAATCACATATAGTATCACATGGAAAAGGAATAGTTTTATGACACATTGAGGTGTTTATTTTAATTAGTAGATCCAAGTGGGGTGTAATCTGGAGCCCAACTAACTGGGTCAAAAGCAAATTGGAAGCCTATTTGTTTGTCATACATTTTCTAGTTGTTGACATCTTATTTTAGCATCTGGACCAAAGTTTAGTGGCTCCTGCAGAGCTCATTGCCACCATATTTTAATTTAAGCAGAAAAAGCCAAATGAAAGTGTGTCTTAAAAAATCAAATAAATTCCTGAAGTTCCACTGATAATTACCACCAGTCTATCTTTGCTTGCTGGACCTACACAGGAGAACTGGCTCAGGTTTCCCCCCCCCCCATCTATGAATCCTATTTATTGATGTCTACCTTGCCTTTTCCTGGTAAATGAAGAGATTATTGGGGGGGGGAACAGAGTGCAGCTTGACTGGCATTCAACTAAAACAGAAGGTTGGTGGAGACTTTTTTTTTCCTGCAAGTGTCTGAACTAGGAATAGGTAAAGGCTATGTAAGGAAGATTACTGCAGTAGAAATGGCTATTGCCCCATTCTTCTGCTTTGCTTCTAATTAATATAATCCTATTGGTAGCTGCCAAGGATATGAGATAAGGAATACTTAAAAGCATCGTTTCTTAAAAACAGCCCTGCTCATAGTAGCTTATCTGTGTGAGTACATCCATCCATGTAGCTATACAGTTGTATTAAACAGTCTTTGTCTTGTCTGAGATCAGGGATCTTGAAAAGGTGAAACCTACAATCTTTGGCCTTGGAGGAAGATGACGAAAGGCCTGGCCTACCATTTTTTCCCCTCACTGGTAGGTCTTATTTTTTGCTCACACACAATAATCAGTGCTATTAAAATAAATGTCTTTTAAATGGAATGCCTTGGGCTTGTGCAGAGATTGCTTACCCCAAGGATTTGTAAGAAAACATGGGCAGATTCCTTCACAGGTTGACACAAGCTATTTAAATAAAATTAGCGTAAACAGAGAATTTCCCCTAAAGATATATGAATCTATTTTATATTTTCTACATGTATATGAAGAAGCTTCTGTGGCTGTTTTTGTTAAGTAGTGCAGTGGATACAGTTGTGGCTTATGAAGTTAAATTCATAATTTTGAATACTAAAAGTAATCTTTGACAGAGAAAAAGAACACCTATTTATGAGCAAAGTATATTTGCTGAAACTAAACACAACACACTTGATTGCAATATCCAGATTTATGGGGAAATTCCTTAAGCTTAAAAGTAGTGGGCTCAACCCTTATTCCAGCAGCTTTCCAGGGAAGAAAGGTTGATAATGAAAGGGCAGAAAAGATTATTACTACTAAGAGATAGAGGTGCTTCAGATTCAACTAACATAGCTGGCCTTGGGCTCTAATATTTTGACTTGAAAAAAGATATTTCTCTTTGCTTTCTTAACTCAGGCCACAAATTTCTCGCCCAAGTCTAAAATCTATGAATGCTGATTATAATTATTGTATTTGGAAGACAAAGTTATAAGAATTTGTAGTTAATTACAAATACATGCTTTTGTTAGCCTTTTAAGATAGCCAGACAGAAAATCAAAACTACACTACGTTTCTTGTAAGATGATAATTACAAAATCTTGCAAGTCTGAAAGCCCCCTTGCCTTTTTTGAGGGAGGAGGTAATAGTTCCTAATTTGAAGGAGGTGATAGCATGCTGTTTCTTGAGTTAGCCATCCCCAGGTGTAGCTGAGTTTGACAATTTTTGCCCAGTTTGTTTCTAAAAAACATTGAGCTGGTAGAGGAGAATCAACCAAAGAGGATCATAGAGCAAGTGAATTATCTGGATCCTCATCAGTTAGGATTCAAGCCTGGTCATGAGACACAATGGCATTGGTTGCTTTTGTAGGTGACCTTGGTCAGCATCTTAATCAGGGAAATACAACGCTATTGGTTTTGTTATACTGTGGTTCTTAAATCTCCTTCAAATTGGCTTCCAATATGTTTCGGGGATCAGTTCAGATGCCAACTATAGGTAATCCTCAATCT
Source organism: Pseudoxenodon macrops (assembly GCA_032467955.1). Taxonomy (NCBI): domain Eukaryota; kingdom Metazoa; phylum Chordata; class Lepidosauria; order Squamata; family Pseudoxenodontidae; genus Pseudoxenodon; species Pseudoxenodon macrops. The sequence goes on from JANHFT010003894.1 coordinate 9,816, forward strand.
ACAACCACAATTATGACCATAATATCAGTTATTGTACAAAGTGGTCATTAAGCAAGATGCCACATGACCAGTTCATAACCACAGTTGATTCCCAGTTGTAGTCATTAAGTGATCTTGTGGCTTGTTAAGCGAATGGAGTCCCAGTTAAGAAATATGGAGATGCCTGGCACAAGCTGTGCGCAAGATGAGAGTGTGCTACACTATTGCAAAATAGTGCTGTCTGATATGTCCAGGAGAGCTGATATCAGAGTTGTAGCAACTCAGCCCTCCAAGTAGCTCTTGTCTTAACAATCATTCATTCAGTGACTGTTTGAAGTCATGATGATGCTGAAGAAATGAACTCCTGACTTGTGCCCCAAAGCCATTGCAGGCCCTTTTGGTCATATGATCAAGATTCAAGCACTTGGCAGCCACCTTGCAATTACAGCCACTGGGGCACTTCAGTTCCTCCCATCTTATCTCCCTTCCCATCTCTGCCCTTTTGGCCACCCTGCACATTGCCTTGCAAGATAGCAAGCAGCTGCAGAACGGTGTGACTCTGGAACTGCTTGCCACGCCTCAGGAAGCCTCAGCTGCTCAAAACAACCGTCTGATTCTTGGCAAGCACTTCCTACATGTGGCTCCTCAGCAATGGCAAGCCACAGCAAGTGCCTGCAAGCATTCATTTACCCAACTGTCTTCACTCCCAGTCCCCCCACAGCAGCCTTTCACCTTTTGCACCCAGCTGCCGCAGCTGAAGCAGAAGAAGACCTTGCTACCTTTGCTGTCAGACCTCACTTCTCTGGTGAACATTTTCTTCATGTGGCTCTGTGAGCTTTTGGAAAACTGTGCTGCTTGGATGCTGCAGCTTGACTGCTGAGGCAGGCTGGGGAGCCACATGTAGGAAATGTTTGTTGGGGAAGTTGTGTGGCTCTGGGATTGCTTGCCGCCTCACAAGTGGAAGCCAGCCCAAAGGGCATAGTTGGGGAGGGGAGATAAGTGGAGGGAGGGGTAGTTAAAGTGTCCCTGCATTTGTAAGTTTGAGTATTGGTTCAGTAATTTTAATTGGAAGGACAGACCCCATCATGCAGTAGACCATGTTTCTAATGGTCTACTTCTGTGTTACTGCCTAGCTAACAATCCCAGAATGAGAAATTTAATTCTCCTTTTGTTGGTTTGTTTGTGTGTCAGGATGGCAGCAGTTGCTTGAATCACTTCCTTGTCTCATGCACCCTCAGACAGACAATTCTGTTCTATAACCATGTAGCACCTGAATCAATTTCCTTTCATATTGCAGCCTAGGTACAGTGTAAGCTTAATTATATACTCCCTGTCTGGATTCAAGGATCCTGCTGCTGAGTTGTTGAAGTATGAATGTATATATGTTACATTAAGTCAGAAAGACAATCTGGGGTTTCAGAGTCGTTGCCAAATGGGCAGAAGAAAGTTAGTGTGACTGCTGACGACTGGCTACACTAGTCCCTGCAGTTTTCTTGGCAGTATTTTCCATTTACAAAACCAGAAGTGGTTTGCCATTGCCCTCTTCCTATCGCTGAGAGACTGACTGGCTCAAGGTCACCCAAGTGGCAATGTGCCTAGGACAAAACTAGAATTCACAGTCTCCCAGTTTGTAGCCTGGTGCCTTAACCACATTATAAAAAGTAATTTAATAAATTCGTGCTAGTGTATTAGCCATCCTGCTGACCAGCAGAATCTTGATCTAAACTTGACCTAGTCTTTGGCCTGATGTTGGAAACTCCTCCCCTATTAATGTGAGTTTATGGCTTGTTTCAATTAATCTTGGGCCTGACATATGCAGGCAAACACATTTTGTGCCATGGTCAGATCACTTCATGTGACCTGGATGAGACTGATTGACGCTTTTCCCCTGTGGGGGGAAACCTTACGATTAAGATGGTCTGCCCCAGGTACATAATGGATCCAGACAGTTTCTGGTGGGGCTTGTGGGTTTTTTCAGTAATCCTGTGACCAATTCTATTGAGTGCTTATTTGAATTACATGATCAAAAGGTGACTTGGGCATTTGATGAAATTGCTCCCAAGTAGCCTCTCTGTGTGAACTGATCCTAGATGGATCTTGGCTTAGAGTAGAAACTATGGAAATGAAGTGAAAGAAGTGATACATAGAATGCTGATGGACAAAAGTGAGAAGCAAATAAGTATAGTATAGCTTAACTTCATGCCTATAGCATGGTAGTAAGAGAGGCAAATAGTCTTTATTTATACTTGCTTATTGTGTTGCGGGGAAACTGTTGATAACATATCGTTTACATACGTTTACATATCGTTCTATGTAAAATGAGGACTCAGATTGCAATATGCTGTAAACTGTTGTTTACAAAAAGGGCTGCAAAGCACTGTGAAGTGGTATATAAGTCTAAATGCTATTGATATTATCCTGTGATCTAAAGTAAACAGACATCAAAAAAACAAATAAACCATCAATCCTGATACTATTTCGGGCATCTTGGGATTCTAGAGTAGAGGTGTTCAACTCCCAGGCCACAGCTCACTACCGGGCCATGGCCTATTCAGAACCGGGCCGCACAAGCAGTGGCAAATACTTGCATGTGTGAAAAGCTCCCCTCGCGCAAGCACTGGCAATCTTGCACTCACACACTAAAGCTCCCCTTGCACAAGCATTGGTGATCTTGCATAAAGCTCCCTTCATGCAAACAGCCGTCTACCACTCGCAAGGAACTATCCCTTCTCCCCTTTCCTCCTGCACACCGGGCTGCAAGCCAGAAAGGTTAGAGTCTTCTATTATAGAGCATGCATGCCAATTGTTTTTCCTCCAGTTATTTAATTGCCGTAATATTAATCAGAACTACTGTAAAGAAACACAGCTTTAGCTCATGGAATAGATTACACGATATAACGTTATCAACATTTTGGTTAATAGATAATTAACATGGAAATATAAGAAAAGGGAGATTTGTTAAAATGGATAAGTTGTTGTTGTTATATTTTTATTATTATAGAATTAATACCAATGCAATGAACATTGTTGTAAACACCTTGATTATTATTTTCTAAAATTATTTGTACCCAGACAACACACTGTTTAAGTGAAAATTGAATTTTTATATGTTATTAAATAAAATAAAAACATTTAATAGATTATTTTCTATTTTTTTTAAAGTTCCAAGTTAAAACTCTTGATCCATCACTTTTGTAATTGTTCATGAAGACCCAAACATTGTTTAGAATAAAATATTAAAGCTGTGTATTTTTGACATATTGTACAAAATGAACTTTGTGACTGAATCATAGCAGTTTTTTCATTAGAATCACAGAAAGGAATAAGCAGCGCATTAAAAAAAATTGTTTAGATGCAAACTGACTTCATGTTCTGAAAAATGTCAAGGTGCATTTAAATAAAGATAAATGTTATGAAGAAAACCTAATAGTATCTGGCAAGTATAATATTTCAGGCATTCAGAATATGTTGGTGTGAAGCTCAACTAAAGGCAGAAACATTTTATTTACTGTCATTACATGCCTCATTTGCTATTCTGCCAAGGGCACACCCTATATTGTTAGGTCTTCTGCTTTTCAGTGTTAAAGGTAGTAATTTTCTGACCATCTGAATGTAGAGGTGGAGTTTCCTCTCTCTTAACATTCCTGGCATTGGTTTTAACGTGTAAACAAGAGGTAACAATTAATTCACACATAATTAACCACTTTTGGTTCTGAAGTGCAATTATAATTGTCAAACACAATTGGTGTTTAGCTGAGTTTGCTTTCTCAACGAGGACTAAGCCCCAAACAGAGATTAAAAAAAAAAGTAATCTTTTTCTGACACATCAGTTTTTATAATCATTTTACCAGATCCTCCTCATGTATCACTTTTTATTGTATTGTATTGTATTGTATTGTATTGTATTGTATTGTATTGTGCCAGAGCTGAAATTTTCAAGTGGGTCCCATCTTTATGACATTTAGGAAATTGTTGGAAACCTGGCGGTTCTCCCTGGCTTGGGAATATAGTGAAGCTCCTTTTAGTTATGCTAAGTTTTGTTCATCTACGGTTATTGTGTAGTATTCCTCCAACTGGCCAGATTCTTTTCTCAGTCTTTGAAAAAGTTGGTTTACCACAAAATAAATATAATAAGAAAGAAAGAAATGCAATATGTGGCTCTTGATTTGTGAATGATATTTCTGATTTAGAGCATTCCTATACAACTATAAACAAACTTTTGTATGGAAGTATATCTAAGGCTTTTTTAAACTTTTAAATTAATTACTTACAATTGCATTCCAACAAATTCCAAGCAAAGCAGCAAATAATAGTTGTGCTACTATTATATTTTATAATTAAAAATATTTACTTTTAGAAAGATGACTAGAATCAGTCCAAAATTACTTACAGCCCTGTATTATTTTTATTATCCATTTTAGTCTTGCTAAACTCTGATAGTTATATGACTGGCTGAATATTAATTGCAGGGTTATTGAGCTGGGAATGTAATATTTCAGCAATAAGTGGATATTGGATTATTTTTTGTCCTTACCACATGAACAATTATATCTTATGGGAGCTGTTTATATACGTGCAAAAAGCTTATTGAATTCGCAATATACCGTATTTTTCGGAGTATAAGACGCACCGAAGTATAAGATGCACCTAGTTTTTGGGGACAAAAACAAGAAA
>JANHFT010003894.1:14548-28855 GCA_032467955.1 Pseudoxenodon macrops
GGACGAAGTTACCCATGACTGGAGGCTACCTCAACCCTACGAGAAGGAGCGTATCAGGTAGGACCAACGCCCCTTCTGTAGATTATTTCATTTTCTAATTCATTCCTCTCTTCTTTATGTGAATCTCTTAATCTATCCCAGAAAAAAAGGAAATGTGTACAAGTTACTGAAAGCACACCTTTTATTTCTTTTTAATCCACACACACACACACATGGATTAAAAAGAAATAAAATATAAATATAAAATAATATATATATATATCCTAACAATACAAGTTCCAGGTCTGGCTATAAAAGAAGAAATAGACATCGCAATCTCCGGAACTTAAAAGTTCCTGCAGGATGAGCAGAGACCAATTTCTATCGAGAAATAGAGATCGACGGCACACACACATCCCTTTGGGCATCCAGATTTCTCCTGTGGAGGCATAGCCAGCCCAGGCCCAATGCCTAGGAACTCGGCAGAACAACTTCAAGCCATAATAGATATGGATAATGAGGATTGAGGCAGGCCAGTTACAAGATCACAGGCAAAACAACAAATGAATATATCAAATGTGCCTGTGGGGTGGAGGAGTAGTGTTGTGTGGGAGGGGGCTAGAGAGAACGCCGTTAAAGCAATATCTGACAGCTCAGCATCATTCCCTGGGGATGGGCAGCCCAAGTGGTGCGCGATAGGGGAGGAAGCAACAGGAGCTAAGCCTCCATCGATTAACATGTATGAAGTAAAAACAACAACTAATTATAGGTGGAAGATGGGTGGAGGGGCCTATTGCGCGCAATGGCTAAATTGATCAATATATATATATAAATAACACAGCACTGATTTTAAGGAATGAAAGGTATATACAGAGCAATTCTCAATCTTCCAGCAGAAAATGTTTGAACTATAACCCACGAAACATATCTTTATACATTAATCTGAGATTGCATTATGGAAAATAATTTTTTCTAGACTTATCTGTAACAGTGCTGTCAATCTCCCGTCCCACGGGCCGGATGCATCACGGACTGGCCATGCCCACGTCCAGTTTAGCGAAGGGGAAAAAACTCCCGATAAGTCACATAATCCCACCTTGACAACGTGAATTTGACACCCCTGGTCAACATGCTGTTATGAAATTTCAGAATATTTGCTTCATGTTTGCAGTTGCATATGCAATAATGGAAAACATCTGCATGTAGTCTTGTAACTAGGTTATTTTTGGAGGAATCAATTGGAAGAGGTTGGAAGGAAGAGAAACTGGATGTCCCAAAGGTACTTTTTCAAAAGTCAACTGGCTTTTGTCCAGTTGCGTTTTGAAATAGCAGCTTTGGGACAACCATGACCTGGATGACTGTGAATCTCCATAGACAAGGGAAATTGGAGTGGGGGAAAAAAGTTCATTCTGTCATGATCTGCCCACTGATGTAGATGGAATATGATGCTTTTATTCCAATATACTTTAAAAGTTAGAATTTATTATAATAATTTTGCAGAGAACAAAAAACTGAAATTCAATAATATGCAAGAAGGATTGTATCTGGACACAGATGCCGTTAAAGACAGGATTCAATTTTGTTAGTGAGCTTTCTTTTTTATATTATTTTTGCATAATTCAGCCATCTTCTTCAAGTTTTTCATTGTTCAACCACGATTGGATTTTAATTCTGTAAGAGCCTGTAATTGTATTTGAGTTGCTGTCTTTTTAAAAGAAGATGGACATAAAATTGTTGTGAAGGCATTGGACAGTGTATTTAATGTGTCTGTCATTATATTTTAACCTCTCATTTGGGATACATGACACCTCTTTTATGCCTGACTACAGTTTAGAAGTACATCTCCTGACATGTGTATAAAGAAATAAGTGGGATAGAGGTAAGACTGAATTAATGATGTTAGCAAATGGTACTCGCTCCATTTCCATTCCATTTGGAATATAGCTTTCAGAATTGTAGACCTCTGGAGTACCATTGCCAGTGACAGCTGGTCAAGAACTGATTGTTCCTTCAGTCAAGGTATGGTTTTTATTGAAGAATACGGTACAGTGAGGGAGAAATAGCATCACTTCACTGTCCTTTTGAGCGAACCGACGAGGGTTTACTGCCCAATGTCTGATCATTGTTATTTAGTCTCTTCCAAGCATGCAGACATAAACCAGGATTTATCAAATCTTTTAAAATCTTTGGAATCTGTCATGCAAAGTGTCAGATGTATCTTTTACACAGTGGATTTGGAGACACAGGCCTTCAGTATATGAGCATATATGCCAAGATTGGGACACCATAGGGAAGCGGACTTTGCAACCCAAACAACGTTGAATGAAAAGCTTAATATTGTTTAGTATCTTTGGAAAATGTTTACCCTCTTTTTAAGGGCCGTGGCTTTCTAGATGGAATCCATGCTGTTTCTAGGAAGAATTTGGATCTTAAATACTGGAAACTGTTTTGTTTTTATATGAGAACTTAGTGATTGGAACAACTATTCATTGGAATTCACACATCTATATTCAATTAGAACTTGGTATAAAACAGCTTTGATCGAGATTTCATAGTTGCCACTTCATTTCATTTTAATAAGTGAACAAGGTTTCTGAGTATTTGGCAGGCAGGCGGGCAGCAATACAACTTCTCTGCAAGGTTCTTTTCTTTCTTCATATATAGGGCCAACTAATAATATACCAATGGTATATTGAATGCCTGGGTTCACTCTGCTCTCATTGCTCTTTAATGATTTTAGAAGAGAAAGAAGCAGGCAAAAATACTAACAGAACTGAGATAAACATTAACAAAAATACTGACAAAGTCAATATTTTTAAACATATTTGTTTGTTTCAGTAGAACAAAGGAATCTTCATTTTTTATCAGTAGATACAAATCTGTAGAATAGCTTGAAACATTCTGAGCTCAAAAAAGCTAAGCAGGTATTTTGGTACCTGTGTGTTCGAAATATTGCACTTTAAGCTCAAAATTGCTATTTTAAACTGTTTTGTTTCAAATGTTCTGGATTATTCCAAGCATTTTATCTGGACTCTTGTTTCATGTGTGCATGTATGATGGTTCCTTCAACTTAATCAATGCAAGAGCTAGAATTGGATATCTCCCCAGTTCTGCTGACTTAAACTAGATGGAACAGTGTGAGTGATAGGGTACAGTTACTTAAGCATATAGTACAGAGCTGTATTTTAATAAAATCCAGCTATTGTGGATTTTTTTAAACTGCTAGAAAAAGAACTCCAAAACTTTCTAACTCCCTCCCAAGGGATGACTTGGTTCAGAGGAACACTTCTGCAGGAACATTTAGTGGCCAGTTCCTAAATAGCACCCCCAAACCAACTTTCACCCATGGACTCTCTCAATCCTTTCCATTCACTCTCATTAAGCATCAGAGAACCCAAATTCTTCCCCAGCCTGCCTACCTGGAGCAAGCCCAGGCTCCTTATTCTGACAGAGAGATGGATAGGCGGACAGACAGGTGTCTGCACGTGTGCACACACAAACACAAAATGCAGGGAAAGCCAAACATATTTCCAAAGCTAATTTTGGAAACTTCCTCCAATCAGCACAAAGTTCCTCAGTCCAAAGTTGAAAAGTCCAGCCTCAGTACATTGCAGTCCTCCTAGTTAAGAAGGTTATGGCAAAAATTCTGGAGCAAGCCATCTGCACAAGCCAGCCATGGACTCCTCCATCCTCCTTAAGTCTGGTGATCACATGGAAAGGCAAAATAGCCAATGATTCTGGCAAAAGGTTGTGCAGAAGATGCAGGAGTCTATCAACTAACTTGTTCACTTACCCACTCAGCTGAACCCAATGCTGACAGACCAACTCAGCCAAATGCCTTTGGCCTTCAACACCAGAGTGAAATGGTATGGGGCAAAGAGAGGGCCAACAGGAGAGAGACAGTGAGCAAAGAGCCATAGTATATAACTATCGTAAGCGGTGAGTTTCATTGCCCAAAAAAAGAAAAAGAAAAAAATAACTCATATTATCCTGAGAATTTGGAGTGGAGGAGACATCAGAGTTATTGAAATTATATTGAGTATACAGTTATAATCATCTTGCTAGGGTGGCAAGGCAGGCAGAGACCAAATAACCAAGCACCAGTTATTCTGCCCTTCATATTCAGGCTGTGGGGTTTGCAAATCACTACTATCAGCCATTGGAGGCAGCATCACCAATTAGTGGTCTCTTTTCTTCTAACAAAGATATATTAGAAGGCAGTGTTGGCCTTCTCAAGACCCCTGACTGCCAAATCCCAACAAGAAGATAGAACCCACTTTCAGCAGCTCTGGCAGAAAGTGGCAAACACCAGCAGAAAGCACATTTACCATTTCCATCCAGTGGTGGATTAAGACTCACTGGTGCCCTAAGCACTGACAAATCTTGGTACCCCAAAATTCAGTTTTCATCAATTTTATTTTACAAATCTTCATTGTTTTCTTCCTTTCTTTCTCAACTTTGTGGTGCCCCCTTTGGACCTGATGCCCTAAGCACGTACTTAGTCTCCTTACTGGTTAATACACCACTGCTTCCACCCAGACTTTGTGGCCATGAAACACTTGCATCAATGGTGGAGTGGAGTGAAAGGTTGAGATTGTCTACCCCACTCAAATTCAAGCATCATGATCAACTCTTCCAAGATGTACTTCTGGAATTTGATTTCTTTATTGTGATGGAATATGAATACATCCAGTTTGTGTATAATTAAAATTGACCATTATAACAGCATTTCCTCCTTTGGATACTTCCCCTACTGATATTTATAACTTAAAACATGGCATCTCTTGTTTGGGTGATTGTAATGGAATCGTAGGAGAAGGGGTGGCAAAATCTGGGGGCAGAGTTAAAAGAGGGATGAACCTAAAATCCCTACATAGCCAGAAGTTGAATTAAGTCCAACCTCCCTTGAATTCTGTTGACCTTTGCCTAAATCCAAGCAGGTGCTAACTGTTGGTTGAGAAGATTCCTGTACATAGGCATGAGTAGCAATAAATCAGTTTAACTGGATCTTCATGTGTGGACCTGATCATTTGCACCTGACACTAATCTAATTCACTTGTGGCTAACATAGGTGGGATTCTGTGCTAATGGGGTTTGACCCAACAGGAGCCTTGTCACCAGATTGTGAACTACCAAGCTTCCGAGTTGTCTCCAAAGGTAGCCTTACTAGGTAGACCAGAAAATCAACTCCACAGAAAGATTTGATCTATACTTTATTTAATTAAGCTCTTGAATCTTGCTTGGATTATACCTCCTCTTTTTAGCTTCAGCGAGTCAGAGAAGTGTTTGCCCAATCTGCTTCTCAATATGATCTGGTTTTGCTGGTTTTAAAAAATGTTTCACCCCTCCCCCTTGCCTAGGTAATAGTTCTTGCATAGTTTCATCAGAGTCATCTCCCTTGCTCTTTACAATGAATCACCATCACTAGGGCATCCCAACCGCTGCAGTAACCAAAGCTGAGGAAAGACAAGTATGAAGAATCCTCAGATCTTGCATTACTGTAGCTTCTTCAGGGAACCTTTACTCCTTAAAAAGTGAGTATCAGAACTGTGATCGACTCTGACCTAGAGGAATAAGCATATTTCTTTTTTTTTTAAAGATTCAGTAAGTTGTCAACCACCTGAAGTTGACTGAGCCAGGCAGGGGAAATCAGATGATAAACAAATCATCCAAAGACAACCTAGATGGAGAACATATTGGGAACTCCAAAGTACCAAACAGAGGCACTCAGGAAACAGAGATGTTGTATTTCTTAATTGAGATATCCTTGGAGCCTGCCTATGTTAGAATAACTGCCAACAGTCAGGCTCTTTGTTGGGAGTAACCAAACCAAATTCACCTCTCTGCTCCTTCCTGTTTGCATTCTGAATCTTAGTTGTTTGACCCTGGGCTAACTGATTAACTTCCTTGGCAGCTGGCTCCCTGGGGTACTGTAGACTGTTCTTATCCATGTTCTATTTTGGCTTTGGAGTGAGCTCCCTCAGAAAAAAACTTGCTTTCCGACATTGGTCGAGTGTATGTGTGTGTGAGAGAAAGAATGCAAGAACTCATCAGTTCTCTCCCTGCCGTGTAAGTAATTGCTTGCCACTCACTAGTAAACTATTTGTAAGTCAGTTTGGCATGTATGTGCTCAACCTGAAACAAGACAGGGATTGATGTTAAAAGGTTGCTCTAATAGCATCAAACAACTCAGTCTTGGTAGAATTTAGTCCGAGCTTGTTATGTCTCACTCTTCCTGACCACCTCCAGGCACTGACTCAGAACTTGTGTGACATCTCCATCTCAGCCTGGGATAGCTACATATAATTGACTATCACTGGCATATTGGTGACACTCACCCTGAGCCGGCAGATGATCTCTCTCTACAGCTGTATGTATATATTAAATGATACAGGAGAGAGAGGCTCAAATGATGGAAAGCCCCACAAAGGAGGTTCAATCCCTGCTCTTCCAGCGTCCCCAATTAAATCAAGAAATTAAGGTAGGAGCAGAGCCATAGAAATATTGCCTTCAACTCCCTGCATGCAATCCAGAGGGATACTGTGCTTCACATGTTGATGCCGTAGTGCTCTCCTGCATGTGTAACATGGAGCATTTTTTAATATTGTTGATGTGGTTGATGTCTCCTCCCCAGCATTTAGGAGTCTACCTAGTTGGCATATTATGTTCAAAACTTCCATGTCAGTCAAACAAGTGACTGCATACCCATCATGAACTCATTTCTACATGTTTCTATTAAATCTCCTGTTACTAGAATTCAAAATAGTTGCACACATACTAGTCTTTTAAGATGTGTTACAGAGACTGAGTAACCTGGTTTCCTGACTGTATTGTAAGATTTGCACATGAGTCTTAACTTGCTAGACATTGAGCTGCTGCCTGAGACACTCTTCAAGCTTGTTCAACCAAAATAATTTTCTGAACTTGTTTAACAATGTATTTGTTTTACAATATGGAACACTTAACAGTATATGATTTCTGTCTAAATTGAAGCTGAAAGTAAGGAAGCATAAAGAATAATCAAAGTGGTCTTGACTGTGATATCAGTTTGATTCTAATAATGACAACACATTCCTGGACTCATATGAACTCAAAAGTATTTTATTACTATGTATACTTATTTAGTACATTTGGTATCTAGCTAATGGATCTTGGCATAACTGTTGTAAGTTTGCTTTTCTTTGTTGATAAGGCAAGGCATGTTTCTGTGATCTTAAATGTTATAATTAGGGTCTGAAAATGAGAGGGGGAAATGGTTCCATAGAATTATTCCTGAGCATGTAAACAAGTATTACTATGTTTGTTTTTTCAGATATCAGAAAAGAAAGGAAAAGAAGGAAAAGCTGTATTTGGAGGTCCAGTTGTCAGTTCACTGTATCAAGAAGAAACCATCAGGTGAATTTGAGTGATATTTTTGTGGTTTGTGGCATTTTTCAAAATATTTGAAACAGGATACTTTCCTATTAGATTAGAAATAATGTAAAAGTACTTTCTAGGTATATAATTATTTGAATCAGTAATTGTCTCTATTGCTGGTACTAATTTATCCCTAATGTGAAATGTTTGGGTGTATCTGTGTGTATGATACGTCTATGTTTTTCAGTTTAAGTCATTTAAAAGTTAAATTTTGTAGAAAGATTAATATTTGGGAGAAAATACTAGATATTGTGATGATTTTAATGCTCTTGTCCTTCACTTTTATTTATAAGCTGTATTCAATGCTTCCTAATGGAATGTTCTAGCTGAAGCTGTAGTCTTATATAGCTAACTGGAAACCTGCCTGGAAAATCAGTTCTGATGTAAGCACTGATAAAATTGTATGGTAATTCTTTATTAACCTCTTAACAAAAGTATATATTATGCTAAATGATACAGCTGGTCAAGACAAATTAAGGAAGCAGTATAAAGATAAGGTTACTAATTGAGGTCAGTTTGTAAAATTAAAAGAAAAAGGTGTGAAGATTAAATATGAAAGTTATGGTTAAATAAAAGAAGCTAAGAAACGGAAATATAGAGTAGTGAAATAAGTATCATGTTTGTTCTGTTAAACATATTGAAACTTTGAACTGATGCCAGCCATTGAAGATAGACAAGACTAAGAAAACAAAGTGATGTAGGTCAATACCATTTTTATTGTAACAGATATAGTAACAGAATCTGGCCAGTCTGATTATGCTTTCCCTTTCCTCCCTTTGTGTAGACACATTTTCTCAAGGTCTTTTCTTGGTCTGGGCTCAGGCCCTTCCAATCTGACAATTCCCTTGTTAGCTGCTCTTCCTCTGTCTTTTAAGACCATTCCCTTTTTTCCCCATAGGTAATAAAGATATTTGTAAATTCAGTCTTCAGATAAGGCTAATAACATTGTTGGTAGCATAGGTTGTTCCTAGGTTGAGAATAGAGAACCAAATTCTTAATTCCCACATGCCTCTGTTGTGGGTAAGGTGTTTGACTGGATGCTATTCTGTTGGTTTTTGTGAGTAAAACTCTTTCCTGGATTCCTAGCAGTTTGGTTCAAATTCAAGTGAGAAACAAAAGTTGATTTATCCCCAAATATCTTTTTAGATAAATGCTGAAAGTACTTGGAGAACACTTGTAGACATTCTGTTGCTACCTGGAAAGATGTTCCCTGAAACTAATTCTTGCAAATGAAGATGTACCTGCATTATCTGTTTTGCCCATGTTGTATTACCTTTGAAACTGGTCTGGAAGCTTCAGTTGGTACCATTTCAGAAAACAAGATTTCTCCGTAGTATTGTTGAGGTAGCCTCCAGTCATGGGTTAACTTCGTTCTGCTTTCTGATTGGACTGAGTCTTTAGCATAAAAGCCTGCCCCTGTTGCTAGGCAGACCAGATTAAAACTCAGTCCTGAGACGGACAGGACGCGGATAGCCCTTTCTCCTCAGGAAACCTTCTTTCTCATACTATCTCTTACATTTAATCTCTCTTTCCTATCCCCTGTATATCCTTGCTAAACATTTAGCTTAGGCAGATCAGGGAAAAATAATTCTTTTCACCGGGGACCCGGCGAAAAGCAACGCCTCAGCTGAGGCCAGCGCCCAAAACGCGGCGTAAGGGTTTGGCGCCAGAAATCCAACTTCGGACGAAGATAAGGCGACGGTAGGACACCCCTCCGAGAGCCTCACGGGGCGAATCCTTCGCCCAAAGTAAGGTTGCGTGGCCGGGATCGGCAGGGCTGAGGAAGCTACATTGGGGGGGAAATAAAGGAAATTGGCGCAGCCGCCATTTTGTTTCCCCAAAAGCGCACCCTTTTCGTAGCTTTTCATTCTGCAGCTCACCCTTAGGCCTTTGAAGGATTTCAAGGCTCCTAAAACTCTAAAATCACGCAATCTGTCCGCCAGAGCGTAGCGCTTTGAGTGGCAAGAGACCTTACGCTCTGTTGAGAACAAATTTATATTTTTTATAAAAATAATAAAAAAAATTTAACATTTTTTAAAATTAGATAAAATACTGATGGTTATTGCCGCCGGAGTGCAGCGCTCCATACATACAAGACTGTAGCGCTCTAATTTCAGGAGCCTAGCGCTCTCAGTGGGAAAGCCGGCCCCACTTCATACCCCAGATTACTTGCCTCATTCCAATTCCATGGCTTCTCAAATTCCTGCCCAACAGGAACCTAGTGAGATGGAACGGGAAGGCCCCAGCACAGCGAGCCATAAAGAGTCCAGGGGCAGGGCCACCATCAAGAACGCCACTAAACGAGGTCGCTGCGGCCTAGAAGGACGAGAAAAGATGCAACAAGGCTTTGGAGAAGGCCTGCGCCAAGGCGTCCAGGGTGTGTGAAAAATCCTACCAGGGCAAGGCCAAATCACATAATAAGCCTAGAGGCTCCAGTGCTTCATCCGGGGGAGTAGAGGATCAACTGTCCAGGGCAGCAGAAGCCTTTAACCCGATTCTCAAGACCTATGGGGAACCACAGCTGATGACCCCCCAACCACATCCCCGACCAGGCCCCAGACCAAGGTCAGTTCCCGAAGCTACCTTCACGCCCACAGCAGCGGGTCTTAGGAATGAGGCAGGTGTGGATATGACCTCCATGATAGAGGCGGCAATAGAAAGGGGTATAGCAGCAGGCATACAGCGCTACCATGGGGCGCCTTCTGTGGTCTCAGCAGCCTCCTCCAGGAGGGCAGACATTGGGGCCTCGCTGCATAGAGATTCTTCCCCAGACATGGACATTGACCTCCCTCAATCTCTGGAAAATAGCCTACCTTCAGAGGACGAGGCGAGGGAGGATTTTGCCTTGTCGGATGACGAAGGCATTGCACCAGAACAGCCGGCATTATCAGGCCTTTTTCAACCAAGCCTTTTCAAATCATTACATTTTAAGGCCACTCACTCAGTGTCTTGGGGAAAAGAGGACAAGGAAGTTCCTACTGAAACAACAACTGACACAGATCCTCTGTTCAAAGAACATACGTCTGAGGTAGAAATCATTCCTGCTCCACGTATTTTCGTAGAAACGGTACTACGTCAATGGTCCAACCCTGGAACAGGCCCAGTACCTTCCACCAATGATAAGAGGTTCTTCAATGTCGCAACACCCCTGAGCGGGATTCTGCTAACACCAACAGTGGACCTTCCAATAACGGCCCTTTACCGCCCCGCGGCTGTTCCCGGGGACACCGAAGACATGTTAAAGCCAGAAGATCGGAGAACAGATCAAACTTTGCAAAAGTCTCACCAGGCGGCGGCCTGGGCAGTCAAAGCATCAACCACGGCGTCCTTTTTCTCACGAACCTCTCTAGTCTGGCTCAGACAATTGTGAGAACGCATTCCTTCCTTGGACACCCGAGCTCTTCAAGACATCAACAAAATATTGGCAGCCACTCAATTTACAGCAGATGCTACACTGCATGCGGCCCGCTTTGCATCTAAATACATAGGGTCTTCCATTGTAGCACGCAGGCTAGTTTGGTTACGCAATTGGCAAGCGGACGCCCGCCATAAGTGGCGCCTCGCCTCCACCCCCTTCAAGGGGAAACTATTGTTTGGTGATTCCTTGGACCCCATATTAATAGAATCCAAGGACAAGAAGAAAGTGCTTCCTGTCATGACCAGGAAGAGCAGCTTTCGCTCCCTCCCTTACTATCGTAGGCCCAGACCGATTGAACCAGCTTACAACCGCCAGGGAGACTACACCCCAAGGCAGCAAGGTCAGTCAGACTACAGACAGCCCCAGACATCGAACAGACCCTTCAGAGGGCGGGGATCACGGCGGCCCTTTCAGGGAGGCAGCTCCAGACCCTTCCGTAAATCCAAGTACTGAGCAGCCTCAGACCCCAATCGGGGGGCGACTTAGAATCTTCGCTGACCGATGGGAAACTATCACCTCAGACTCCTGGGTCAGGGATTCCATTTCCCAGGGCCTAGCCCTGGAATTCCTATCCACCCCTCCGAGGTCCTTTAGGATTTGTCCCATTTCCACACAAAAACCAAAGAGATTATTGATGAATTCGGCCATTAAGCATCTGATGGACATTCGGGCCATCCAGATAGTACCTAAAGAACAAATGGGTAGGGGTTTTTACTCCATCCTATTTGTGGTTCCCAAGGCCTCGGGGGACTGGAGGGCAATTCTAGACTTGAAACGGCTGAACAGGTACCTCAGGTTCCGCCGGTTCAAGATGGAGTCGCTCCAATCGATCCTTGGGTGCGTCAGGAGAGACAATTTCCTGGCATCCATTGATTTAACGGAGGCCTACCTCCACATTCCTATTAGATCCACCCACAGAAATTTTTTACGCTTTTCGTACGCAGGGGTCCATTACCAGTATAGGGCCCTACCATTCGGCCTCTCCTCAGCCCCCAGAGCCTTCACCAAAATACTGACGGCTCTTATGGCCCACATTCGATCTCACCCTATTAGAGCACTCAGTTATTTAGATGACATCCTGATTTTATCGCCCACTGAACAACAGGCAGCTAAAGACGTGGATATAACCATTGATCTTCTCCATTATTATGGGTTTTCCATTAATTGGAAAAAGAGTAACCTGGTTCCCGCCAACCGTATAGTCCACCTGGGGGCAATCATCGATTCCTCTGAGGGGAGGGTGTATCTGTCCAAAGATAGACAGTTGGACATTAAACAGCTAACAATCAGTATTCAGAAGGAGCGCAGGGTGTCCATCTTCTGCATGTCATCTCTGTTGGGCAAAATGGTCTCAGCATTTGGCATTCTCCCCTGGGCACACCTTCATTCTTGAGAGACTCAATGGTGTTTACTGCCATTTCAGAGGGCCAAGCGGAGCAAGTCCAGAGCCAAGATCCAGGTGCCAAAGAAGGTACTCATGTCCCTCACCTGGTGGAAGTTGGCGGCGATCACACAGGGGACCATGTTCAGACAGGCTAGAAATCACAACAGACGCAAGCCTTTACGGATGGGGAGCTCATATGCAGACCGCTATGGCTCAAGGAACATGGACACCTCAGGAACATCGACACAACATCAACTTCCTCGAGCTCAGAGCAGCATTTCTAGCTCTTCAACACTTCCAACACCAAATCTCAGGTTACCATGTACGAATTCTCACAGACAATATTGCCACAAAAGCCCACATCAACAAACAGGGGGGCACAAAATCCCAAGCTCTGATGCGGGAAGCCATAAAATTAGGCCTCTGGGCGGAACGCAATCTTCTGTCATTAACAGCCGACCACATATCAGGAACATCCAACGTAACAGCGGATTGGCTCAGTCGGAAGACGATAGACCACGGGGAGTGGTGTCTTCATCAGTCCATCTTCACGCAATTAAACCATCGATTCGACCGTCTGTCAGTAGACCTGTTCGCCACTCCACAGAATGCTCGTCTCCACCGCTTCTTCTCCAGGTACCCTTGCCAGGGCGCGGAGGGGACCAATGCGCTCAGGGCTCCCTGGCCGCGGGGTCTCCTCTACGCCTTTCCTCCGCTACCTCTGATTCTACCAGTCATCGCGAAAATAATAGAGGAGGGGGCGGAGGTCATAGTCATTGCACCACACTGGCCCCGCAGGCCCTGGTTTGCGGACCTCAAGTTGCTCTCAATCTCTCCCCCTTGGAGGTTACCGACATTCGCAGACTCTCTCACCCAGGGCAAGCTGCAGCACCCAGACCCGGGGTGGCTACAACTGACCGCCTGGCACTTGAGAGGAGCATCCTAAGAGATGGCAAGCTAGACGAGGAGGCCATTTCCACGGTCCAGGCGGCCAGGAGGCCAGCGACGCAACGCATATATGCGGAGACTTGGAAGACTTTTTGTAACTGGTGCTCAAGAAGGGGGGTCTCCCCAGTTAGTCTGCTAATTGGGGATGTTGCAAACTTTCTACAGGATGGTCTAGCCAAGGGGCTACTCCCCAACACCCTGAGAAGGCAAGTGGCAGCGTTATAGTCCATCCTCAACTGCGAGCCTTATCCCTCACTGGGACTTCACCCAACGATCAAGGGATTCTTGAGAGGGGCCTCCAACATTAAGCCTCCGGTGATTCACAGATAATCCCACCTGGAAGTTATCACTGGTCCTTTCATCTCTCATGGGCCCTCCGTATGAACCACTGAGGGAGGCCGGTCTGCGACATCTAACACATAAAATGGCCTTCCTCATCGCCATAACCTCCGCCAGGCGTATATTGGAACTGGCTGTTCTATCCATACGCAAGGACTTATGCATCTTTCAAAATGACAGAGTCGTTCTGCGGCTTGATCCGGCCTTCATTCCAAAGGTCAATTCCAAATTCCATCGGGCTCAAGAAATAACATTGCCGGACTTCTGCCCAAAACCGGCCCATCCAAGAGAACGCCAGTGGCACACCTTGGACGTACGCAGGGCTCTGCGTATCTACATCGACCGCACATCTCAGATTCGTCGTACGGAATCTCTCCTGGTGTCCTTTCAGCCAACTTCGCTCGGCACCAAGGTCTCCTCCACTACAGTGGGCAGGTGGCTCCGGAGTACCATAGCCAAAGCATATGATCTCCATGCGCTTTCTAAACCGTCAGGAGTGACCGCTCATTCCACAAGAAGCGCAGCTACATCGGCGGCTTGGGCAACGCAATCATCGATTGAAGACGTATGCAAGGCGGCCACCTGGACTACATTGTCTCCTTTCATTAGACACTACCGCCTAGATTCCTATGCGTCTGCGGACGGAGCATTTGGACGCAGAGTTCTTCAACGAGTAGTAACAGATAGTTAGATACGACCTACAACCCACCCTGGGACTCCGGGACAAGCTTTGGTAGGTCCCATGACTGGAGGCTACCTCAACATTACTACGGAGAAGGGGCGTTGGTCCTACCTGATACGCTCCTTCTCGTAGGGTTGAGGT
>JANHFT010003894.1:28955-43000 GCA_032467955.1 Pseudoxenodon macrops
TAGTACGCATGTCTTCCCTCTTAGGCAAAATGGTGTCAGCTTTTGGCATTATCCCGTGGGCCCGTCTCCACTGCCGCGAGACTCAATGGTTTTTCTGCCGTTTCAGAAGGCCAAGAGGAGCAAATCCAAGACCAAGATCCAAGTTCCAAAGAAGGTCCTTATCTCTCTAACCTGGTGGAAGTCATCGGCCATCGCGAAGGGGTGCCAGTTCAGACGCCAACACAAACTGGAAATTACGACGGATGCCAGCCTCTCCAGATGGGGAGCGCACATGCAAACCGACATGGCGCAGGGGACCTGGTCTCCTCCCGAAAGTCGACACAGCATCAACCTTCTGAAACTCCAAACAGTATACCTGGCCCTCAAACACTTCCAACATCACATCTCAGGATCCCACGTCCAGATCCTCACGGACAACGTGGCCACAAAAGCCCACATCAACAAACAGGGAGGCACGAGATCTCAAACTCTGATGCGGGAAGCAATGAAACTAGGCCTTTGGGCGGAACGAAATCTACTGTCTCTGACCTCCGACCACATATCGGGCAAGTCCAATGTCACAGCGGACTGGTCAGCAGAGAAACAGTAGACCAAGGAGAATGGGGACTCCACCAGTCCATCTTCATCCAACTGACCCAAAGATTCAGACCTCTGACAGTGGATCTCTTTGCCACACCTCAGAATGCACAACTCGACTGCTTCTTCTCCAGGTACCCGTGTTGGGAAGCAGAAGGAACCAATGCCCTCAGAATCCCCTGGCCACGAGGTCTCCTCTACGCCTTTCCTCCAATACCCCTGATTCCTCGGGTCATCGCAAAGATTCTGGAGGAAAGAGCGGAGGTCATCGTCATTGCACCACACTGGGCCCGCAGACCCTGGTTTGCGGACCTCAAGTCCCTGTCAGTGTCTCCTCCATGGCGGTTACTGAACTTCGCAGACTCGATTACCCAGGGCAAACTGCAACATCCGGACCCAGAGTGGCTACAACTGACCGCATGGCACTTGAACGGAGCATCCTGAGGGACAGCAAGCTCAACGAGGAAGCTATTTCCACTTTCCATGCGGCCAGGAGACCGGCAACACAACGTATATACGCCGCGACATGGAAAACCTTTTATGATTGGTGTTTTACCAGGGACATCTCTCCAGTAAAACCCCTAATAGGAGACATCGCCAATTTTTTGCAAGACGGACTCGCCAAGGGGCTTCTCCCTAACACCCTTCGCAGACAGGTGGCGGCACTGTCATCGATCCTCACCTGTACCCCTTCCCATCGCTCGGACTACACCTGACGATTAAAGGATTCTTAAGGGGGGCTTCCAACATAAAGCCTCCGGTGGTTCACAGATATCCGACTTGGAAACTGTCAACGGTCCTGTCATCCCTCACAGGACCACCTTACGAGCCTCTGCGTGAGGCTAGTCTACGGCATCTGACACATAAAGTGGCCTTCTTAATCGCCATTACATCGGCCAGACGTATTTCGGAACTTGCAGCCTTGTCTATCCGTAAAGACCTGTGCATTTTTCACAGGGACAGGGTCATTCTTCGCCTAGACCCAGCCTTCATCACTAAAGTCAACTCCAAGTTTCATCGCGTGCAGGAGAGCACACTGCCGGACTTCTGCCCCGGACCGTCCCATCCTCAGGAGAAACTTTGGCACACCTTGGACATACGCAGAGCTCTGAGTACATACATTGAATGAACAGCCCACCTACGTCGTACTGAATCACTGCTGGTGTCTTTCCAGCGTACTTTGCTAGGTTCCAAGGTCACCTCCACCACGGTGGGCAGATGGCTCCACGGAACTATATCCAAGGCATATGATCTCCTGGCGCTGTCACGCCCATCAGGAATAACGGCTCACTCTACCAGAAGCGCAGCGACTTCGGCTGCATGGGTGACGCAATCCTCTATAGAAGAAGTATGCAAGGCGGCTACATGGACCACCTTATCACCGTTCATCCGTCACTACCGCCTAGACTCTTATGCATCAATAGATGCGGCCTTTGGCCGTAGGGTACTTCAGAGGGTGGTGACCGAGGTTTAGGCTCAGACCTACTTCTCCCCCCCCCGGGACTGGGGCCAAGCTTTGGTACGTCCCATGACTGGAGGCTACCTCAACATTACTACGGAGAAGGGGCGTTGGTCCTACCTGATATGCTCCTTCTCGTAGGGTTGAGGTAGCCTCCAGGCCCTCCCTTATGTTATGTAGATCTCTCACTGTCTATCTTTTCACTATGTCTCTTGTCTTTTTTTGGCTACTGTTGCACTTATTTTGAAGGGTCCTGGCTACCGCGTAGAGTCTTTCAGTTATCTTCGTTTTAATCTGGTCTGCCTAGCAACAGGGGCGGGCTTTTAAGCAAAGACTCAGTCCAATCAGCAGGCAGGATGAAGTTAACCCATGACTGGAGGCTACCTCAACCCTACGAGAAGGAGCGTATCAGGTAGGACCAACGCCCCTTCTATCTAGTCCTGGATGATATAAGTAAGGATTGTGGCAGTCATTTTCCTTCTGGACTAATGGACATTTGCAGGAGCTTGCTGCTTTGTCAGAATGAAATAAGTAACATGTTTGGTCTGTTAATCAGATTGTAACGTTGAGCTTATGCCACAAGATCTGCCTTATTTTTTCATGGACTGCATGCAGTGTCATGGTACACATACAAGAGACCTTCTGACCTGTTTCTTTGTTCTGTTGTTTACAGGTGAATGATGAAACATTCTATCTTGTCTACTTTTTCTTTGATGCCCTGTTAAAATTTTACTATCTTCACTGAGCACTGATTCTCTTTCTCTTGAACATAGGCATAAAAGTTTGTTTGTTTTTTAAACTAACTTCACTTAATTGAAGTTTAGCTTTCCTGACATCTGCATTACAATTCTGGGTTGTGTGAGTCTTCCATTGTGATCTTTCCTCTTTCTATTTCCTGTACATATATATTTTCAGACATTCACTAACTCTTTTCTCAGTCTGGTTTCTTCCACTGTTATTTATTTTTCTTATTGAAATCTATGCAATTGTGTTGTTAATTAGATGCTATTGAGTTGGGCTTGGTTCCTTGTAATTGCATACAGTACATAAATGCTGATATTATCTGTAATAATAACTTGGAAAACTTTGTCACTTCTTTGATCCTTTGATCCTTCCCATCCATTTCTCCATTGTCCTCTTTTATTTCCTTTAACCTTAATAAGCATAGTCATTTTTCCCCCAATTTGATATCTGTTTACATCATGACCAAAATACATGAGCTTCTCCATAGTGGTGGAGACAGCAGCCAGGAATGGATTAACTCTTGTCTGTTAGCCTATTGGACTGAGTCTGCAATCCTGTTTCGCTTCCTTGCTCAATTCCCCGCTTTTTTGATTCAGCCAAGCCAGGACAAGACATGTGTTTTAGAGCTACCCATTCCTAACTAGTCATAACCACCTTTTTTCAGTCCTTTTACCATCTCACCCGCTCCCAGTTCAGCTGGTAGAGCCAGTCTATTCCCAGCCTGATTTTGCTGAGGACCACATCGGCGGTTAGGGAGGCTGCCGGCTGGCATACCTTCCAGGGCAGCGTGCAAAAGCCTTTGCTCCGCAATGCTGATTCTTAGATTCTTAGTGCTTGAGGCTTCAATCCTTTGACGAGGGATCGCAACAAGAGAGTGCCCACAAGTCTTATTTTGGCAGCACTAAACGCATTAGAGCAATAGAGGGGATCACCAAACACAGCGCTCACTAAGATATCTCCGTGGCGTTAACTACATCAGTTTGGCCATGGTTCCAGCTGCTGTGCCTCGTGGAGATTGACGAGAGCACAATCCAGCTTTCACGAGGCTTACTCCGCGATGTTGCCACAGAGATCCAGGTACCAGACCCTTCCGGGATATTCTTTATCAGGCTATTAGAGCCTTTCATTTGGGCAAGTTTGGCTCTATTTAAGTTTGGAGGTCAGGTACATGATGGTATCCTCAAGCCACTCTTCACGCACAGGTTCAGATTCCTCTAGGGAAGCCAGTCCCTTTAAGGCAAGATCTTCTGAACAAGACCAATTAGGCAGACATTCAACCAGGACCTCCAAAGCGGCAGAGAAGGCTGCTCAGCAGCGGCACAAAGCGATTGAAAAGACTATTGCCAAGGCCTCATAGGAGGCTGCTAAATGAAACGAGGCCCAGGAATTTTGGCTCAGATACTGCCCAGCCCCATTCATCAAGGCAGACTCAGGTATCTGCTATAGAGGAGGAATTACCTGCACCATCTTGGTCCCCTGATATTTCAATGGAACAGGCCCTAGATCTCCCCCCCACGATATTTTATTACTCGGGCCATTGCAGGAGCCCGAGGTTTCAGAACCACAAGACAACAGGGAGTTACTATTTGGCCCATTGCAGGAATCCAATATTCCTACTATTTCTTGGCAACAATCTGCCAGGTCCGGATCTGGCCAGGCAGAGGCTACCTTTACTACTATGGCCGCAGGCTTTTGGCCCGTCCAATCCAGCGGGTCTCTAAGCCCAACTAGCATAAGAGTCTTAACATCTGACGCTATAAAACCAGGCATTGAAGTGAGGCTGAAGCATAGAACTGGGCCTTTAATTTCTAGCTAGAATAGATTCCAGGATTTCCACCAGGGGAACCGTCAGTTGCAAGACGCCCTGATATCCACTGATCTGGCTAATTCAACTTAATCCAGCCAGGCATCTATTTCTGGAGAGGAGACGCAGTGTGACTTAGAATTATCAGATGATGAGGGCCTCTTGCCTGATCAACCCGACTTTGTGGGTTTATTCCGGGCCCAGCTATTTAAATCCTTACTTCATAAGGCTAAGATCTCTACCAGATTAGGGATCACCCAGACTTCCCCAGAAACAGTTGCCGATCCTTCTGATCCTGCTCGTCCCATTTACAGAGCCCCGTATAGAGAAGGAGGAGGTCCTTTCTCCCAAGATGTTATCTGACATAGTTCACAGACAGTGGACCTCTCCAGGATCAGGTCCCAACCCTAATAGTTTCAATAAATGCTTTTATAACATGGACTCTGATTTCATCAAGATCCTCCAGGTTCCTTCCATTGATGCCCCTATAGTGGCCCTTTCTCAGCAATCGGTCCTGATAGGTCTCCCGGAGGAAGCTCTCCACCCAGAAGACAAGAGGTCAGAACAATCTTTAGTCAAGTCAGGCAGTTAGGGCTTCCTCTGCAGCTTCCTTTTTTAACAGAGCGGCAGTGCTCTGGTTAAGACAGCTGCAGGACTGATTACCCATATCTGATTCGCTCACATCATGACCTTAACAAAATCTTGGCTGCCATTGAGTTCTTGGCCAATGCCACACTCAATGCCTCACGTTTTGCGGCCAAATCTATTGGCTCTTCATTAACAGCCAGGCATCTCGTAGCTACGACAATGGCAAGCTGATGCCAGAAACAAATGGTGACTGGCACCCTCCCCGTATACGAGAGACAAATTGTTTGGGGATTTGCTCAACCCTGTCCTAATCGAGACTAGCGACAAGCGCAAGATTCTTCCTAGTTTGTCCAGACGGTTGGAGTATCGACCGGCTCCATATTCCCGGAACATGCCCTTTTGGGGTTTGGACAGTGGGTTCCATTACCTGCGTTCCCAATGGGCCTTTGCCCCCAGACGGGTTCCAGGACAGACAGGGTAGACAGGGTCAGAGAGGCCCCTCCAGATGGTCCTTCCAGGGTTGGAGGGGTCAACCCTTTAGGCGCTACAAATGATCACTCCAGCAAGCCTCCCATAGGAGGTCGACTGCCATTATTCGCCAGCCAGTGGGACTTCACAACATCAGACAACTGGGTCAGGGAGACAGTCAGGAACGGCCTTTCCCTGGAATTCCTCTCCAAACCCCCAAGTCTTTTTGTCCGCTGTCCAGTCTCCAGGGACCGGACCAAGTGGCTCCTCATGGATTTGGCCATAAAACACCTGGTAGACATTCAGGCCATCCAACAAGTACCCGAGGAGCAATGCAGACAGGGGTTCTATTCTCTACTGTTCCTCACCCAGAAGTCCTCGGGGGGTGGATGGAGAGCAATTCTAGACATCAAGTCCTTGAACCGTCACATTGCAGTCTCTACTAACCATCCTGGAATGTATAAGAGAGGACAACTTCCTCACTTCCTTGGACCTGACAGAAGCGTATCTCCATGTTCCCATCATCCTTGCCCTAAGACTGTATCTCCGCTTCACTATGCAGGGAGGCACTACCAATATACCATTCAGCCTGTCCTTGGCCCCCAGGATATTTACAAAAATAATGGCAGCCCTATTGGGCCATCTCAGGACGCTTCTTATAAAGATCCAATTTTATTTGAACAACGTTCTCATCCTATCCAACTCAGCTCTCCAGGCCAGGATAAACTTGAATACCACCATTCAGGTCCTGCAGGACCATGGCTTTTCAGTAAATCTGTCCAAAAGCCATCTGATTCTTAATACACAGTTACTCCACCTGGGGGTGATCATCGACACTGTAGAGTCCAAAGTGTATCTCACAAGAACGCCAGGCCAGCCTGAAGGAATTGGTGAACCACATCATAGCAGAGGGGTCGCGTTCTCCCCTTCAACTCTCAACTAGGGAAGATGGCGTCGTGCTTCTCCATCACACCGTGGGCCCGACTTCACTGCAGGACACTTCAATGGTTCCTCTTTCCATTTCAACGGTCCCTCAGAGGCACATCCTTAACCAAGGTGCAGGTCCCTACAGAGGTCATCAGGTCCCTCAAATGGTGTACCTCCCGTGCCATTTTCAGGGGCAGCGGCTTCAGGGAGCCGAATCGACTGATTTTGACAACAGATGCCAGCCTTTTCAGCTGGGGGGCACATCTCCAATCGGGCATGGCTTAGGGGCAGTGGACTTAGGAGGACCTGAGCCACAACATAAACCTAGCCCTCAAGTCTTTCAAGAAGGAAGTATTGGGACAGGACATTTTGGTCCTAATGGACAACGTGGCAGCCAAGACCCATGTCAGCCGCCTGGGAGGGATCCAAACCAGGACGTTGATGCAAGAGGCTGAACAGCTGGGCCATCTCCGATCCATCTGGGCCGCTCACATTTCAGGAGCGACCAACAGACAAGCCGATTGCCTCAGCCAATCATCGATAGATCATGCAGACTGACAACTGGATCCCCTCCTGTTCTGAGAAATTGCGGGCCATTCAGCAACCCATCAGTGGACCTGTTTGCTTCCCGACACAACCACTAACTTCTGAGATTTTTTTTGCTAGATTCCCGATGCCAGAGGCAGAGACAGTGGATGCCCCATGCACCCCATGGCCGCCAGGTCTCCTCTACACCTTCACTCCTCTTCCCTTGATTCCAAGGGTCATCAGGAAGATGCTGGAAGAGGGGGCAGAGCTCCTGCTTGTGGCGCCCCACTGGCCCAGACAGTCCTGGTTCATGGATCTTGTGAATCTATTGGTAGCTCAGCCCTGGAGGATCCCCCAGGACAGGATCTTCCTCAGCCAGGGGGCAGTGGTCCATCTGGAACCTCGGTGGTTCTAACTGACTGACTGCCGCTTGAGTGGAGCCTTCTGAGGAGGGACAAAATTCTCTCCAGGGTCATTAGAACTATCCAAGCCTTGCGCAGAGCTTCCACTAATTTATGATGCCACGTGTAAGGCTTTTTACTTATTGTGTTCTAAAAAGGAACTTGTCCATACCAATGTCTCCATCATTGACATCTTAATTTTTTTACAGGACGGGCTGGAGAAGGGCTTATCCCCTAACACCCTTAGATGACAGGTGGCAGCCCTGTCAACTGTTCTTTCAGGGGATTCCAAGGAACCCATCTCCCGTCACCCTAGGGTCAAGCAGTTCCTCAAGGGGACCACTAATCTACGTCCTCCTGTCATGCTCAGGTTTCCCATCTGGGACCTTACCAAGGTCCTAAACTCCCTTACCAGACACCCATTCGAGCCCCTCAGGGAGGTCAGTCTTAGTTTCCTGTCTTATAAAGTAGCCTTCCTAGTAGCTATCACTTCGGCAAAGCGCATATCAGAACTAGCAGGCCTATCTGTCAGGGAGGATCTCTGTATTTTCCACCCTGACAGGGTAGTGTTACACCTTGATCCATAA
This sequence comes from Pseudoxenodon macrops, assembly GCA_032467955.1. Lineage (NCBI taxonomy): Eukaryota > Metazoa > Chordata > Lepidosauria > Squamata > Pseudoxenodontidae > Pseudoxenodon > Pseudoxenodon macrops. Next base: position 37,038 of record JANHFT010003894.1, read on the forward strand.
TTCATTCCTAAAGTAAACAAATGGTTCCATAGGGCTCAGGAACTGGTCCTGACTAATTTCTACCCAGCCCCAGTTCACCGATTGGAACATTCCTGGCATACTCTGGGTGTGCGGAGGGCTCTCCACATTTATGTCAACCAAACGGCCTCCATTAGGAGGTCTTTTCATCTCATTCCAACCTAGTAACCTGGGGAAAAAGGTCTCTTCATCGACCTTAGGACAATGGATAAGGGCCTGTATTTCTAGGGCCTATCAAAGTCAATCCTTACCAATTCCTAGACATCTCACAGCCCATTCCACCAGGAGCACAGCCACTATGGTGACTTGGTCTACACAGGTTTCCTTGGAGAAAATCTGTCGAGCAGCTACATGGTCCTCTCCCTCTCCATTCATCCGTCAATATAAGCTGGACATTTATACCTCAGCCGAGGCGGCTTTTAGCAGGCAAGTGCTCCAAAGGGTCCACTCTGCCCAGGGCCCCTCAGTCAGGACATTGCCCTCCCAATAGGACAGTCACTTTGGTATGTCCCATTCCTGGCTGCTGTCTCCACCACTATGGAGAAGGGGCGTTGGTCTTACCTGATACGCTCCTTCTCGTGAGGGTGGAGACAGAGCCAGTGCCTCCCTTTCTAATGCCCTTCCCCAGACCTGGGGAGATAGGGAGTATAGGGGGTGGAGGTGCCTGATCTTCCTTTTCAGCTCTACATGTCTGTCTGCGTCAACGCCTTTGTCAAAAAGTGGGGAATCGAGCAAGGAGGCGGAACAACAAAATTGCAGACTCAATCCAATAGGCTAACAGGTAGAGTTAACCCATTCCTGGCTGCTGTCTCCACCTCCATGAGAAGGAGCGTATCAGGTAAAACCAACGCCCCTTCTGTTTGACTTTTGTTGGAGGTGATGATTAACAATTTTTTATTTGGTTCAGGATTGACTGATCAGTTCTTATAATAACTGGTTCAGGATCTATAGTTTGAAAAGTATATTTAAAGGAGTTGCCACTTAGCTTCTGGATGCAATTCAAACTGCTGACAGTCACTTATAATGACATTCATGGCATAGGACCTGGTTATTTGAGGGATTGTCTGTCTCTGATTGTTTTTGCCCATCCAGTGAGATTGGGCAGAGTGGGTGCACTTCATCTGGCAGAATCCAAGAAACATTCTTTCTCTCTATTGTGGTGTCTGCTCTCTATAATAATGTCCCCCACAAAATCTGAGTAGCTTCTACACTGATGTCATGTTCTTCCAGCCTTTAGGGAAATTTGATGAAAGATTGGGGGAATGGTTTTTTTTGTCTAGTTTTTGGTTTATATATTTGCCTTCAGGCTGTTCATGAACTCACTTTTGTTTTTCTGATTTACTTTTTAATTGTAAGGTGCCCAGAGTAGCACAAACTCCCTCTTCTTCCTCAGAAGATTAAATGATGACATTAATTCTTCTTCAGCTGCAGCTTATGTCCATGTTTATTTTTTCAATTTTGGAAATAGAACTCATATATTTGACAAAAATAGTTCATGGTCTGTTTGTGCTTGGAAACAATCTGATTTAGATTGCACTTCTCTATCTTCCGCTTCCTACTATATAGCTGATTTAATTCCAAAGTTGCATGTCAATGATAGCCGTGTGTCAAGTCTGTGTTAATGTTGCTTTAAATAAATCTTGCCAATAAACAATGGATTCTCTTTGTGAAATACTGTTAGTCTATGATTTATACTGTTGGGTTTCCCTTATTCTAGATTTCTCCATTTCTCCGACTTTTGCATTTCAGTCATCTATCAGTTATAGTAAAATATAAGTGGTTCTCGACTAATGACCACAGTTGAGCCTAGAAATTTGTTGTAAATCATTGTGGTCACCAAACGGGTCACCCGTGTTGGCTGCCTTGCTCAATGGCCCTAATTCCAGCTTGTCGTGTTGCAGTCGTTAAACAGTCATGTAGCAGTGCTTTGGGGGGCTTGGGAGATCCAGTGCCCACCAGCATACAGATAATTGGTATGGACCAGAAGGCCCTGGTCAGCTAGCCATTTTATGAATGCATGAAATAAAGTATGTCTTTGAAAGAAAATTCTAAATAGAAAAATGATATTAAAATGATTTTCTGTTTGATCCTGTTCTTCACATCTGAAGCAAAATTAAGAAACATAATCCTGTACTTACTCTCTTCCATTATCTAGCATAAGAATTATGTCAATCATATTTGTTTACTTTTAACACAAATGAAATTTGCAAGGAGAGTACGTTTCTCAGGTAACGTTTAAAGAATACTACAAGCTCTTGTTGTAGAATTATTTTAAAGTTTGATTATTAAAGAAACAGAAATGTCTATAGCCTTTAAATGTGTGGTTTCTTTTTAAATAAAATATGGAGTTGTCCTATCTATAGTCATTAAGAACATCCAATTTTAGACAAATAGGTACAAGAGATTATGGAATTACCATGTTGACTTGTAAACAATTCCTATGCAAACAGCAAATGTTATATAATGGCTTCTTCAGCCTATTAAATTACACTAGGAATAGTACATGCTTCCTCACCTTTAGCCTCCTTACATTTTGATTATCTTTTCTTAGAAATATGTTTCAAATTACTCTATGAAAACAGATCTCCTGGACTAATGCATTATTTTTTAATAGAAGTTTATAATTTTATACTGAGAAAAGCACATCCCTCCTGCAAGGCATCATTTATCTCCATCTTTATCCATGACTGACTTAACTAGGAAGAATAAAAACTGAGCAACCAGGTCATACCTCTCATGCCTCCACATATTCTATTCAAATCCTCAAGTAAATAGAAAAATATGAAAATAATTCAAAATAATTGGGCAAATGATTGCTGTCTACATCTAGTCATTTCAGATAAACATGGTTCCTTGAATCCAGATAAAAAGGATGAAATTTGAAAGTCAACAAATTTTGTACTACAGACTCCTGTCCTCCAATCTCCAGTTTTATCTAGCATGCTTGATAGTCCCTATCATATTTTTCACTCTGATGCCATGTAATTTATCAGAATGTTATTAATCCCATTAACCCAAGCAGCCATCTGGCAACTCTTTGGGTTAGACCAGCCTAGTACAGAAATAGAAAGATTGATGACTCTAGAATTGATTATTTGATCTGAGAGATAAATAAATTTTTTGACAGAAAGTACCAGAGGTACATGGACATGTATGTATCGTACTGCTAAAAAAAATCAAGAACTTCTCTCCTTACATAGTTTCCTTACATAGTTTATCCATTTTTCCTAAACAAATAACTCAGAAATTATTCAGTCTCAAGTTAGGAATGTTAATAATTAAATTGGCAGAAATAAACATGAAGCCATACTATGGATATCATTGGGTTTCTCCTACTTTTAAATGTTTACAATAGGTTGTTCTTATTGTAGATTCCTGCTTCAAGCTTTAAAGGAAGGACCAAGAAGAAATAACTCACTAACTGTGAGTGTGGAAATTTTTTCATAAAAAAGAGCAAGGAAATTATTTATTTATCCTGCCTTTATGATTTTATGATTTATGTTTGAGTTTAACATATAACTCAAGTTGGTGAACATGCCTAATACTCCTTTTTCCTCCAGTTTCCCCACAAAACAATTCTGTGAGGTAACTTGGGCTGAGATAGAGAATGTTTGCCCTTTAACAACAAATGAGAGCAGAAATGATGTGACCAGTATCATTTAGTAGATTTCGCTAATATTTAAAATACTACATTACATTTGTTATTAATTGTAGAGCCAATAAGGGAAACAAGGAAAAAAATCAGCTTTCCAAATAATTACAATTTATTATCCAAGCATTCATTACAATAAAAATTTCCAGTTACCGAGACGCTTGAAATCAAATGAGGCAATGGGTTACTGGTGGTGGTGGCATAATTTTCTTCAAGAAACATACAGCGAGGACCTTTATTTGCATTCTCATTTTCTAACAAGTATAGCATACTTGTATTTTTATCCAGGTAAACTAGAATACTGCTAAGCTAAATTCCCTTACACTGAAAGAAAAACAAAAATATGTTGCTTTGAGTGGAGGGGTGTATGTGGTTTTTCACAGGTTCCTGCATTACTAGTCTTGCGTGTAGTGTATACTTTTTTCATGCGTGGGCAATTGGGTAACACATGTCTCATTAGGTTCTGGTTATTCTCTGAGGAGAGCACAGAAGTGTACAGGCAAGTGGGCATCACTTCCTCTCTTGGGAAGCAGACTGTTCAGAATAAACTTGAGTTATGGATTTATTCAGCCTATAAAACCTCAGCTGGCATAAATAATGGAGAAAGCAAAGGTTTGTCTGCAGTACATACCTCAGGGACACATGCTTGCTTCTCTCCCCCCACTGCCTTTTCTTATGAAAATGATCCCAGTTGCACTGATAGATAATAACAACACCAAGCAATTAAAAGCTATGGGTGGCTGGAGAGAGGAGAAAGGGTTCAGTTAATGAGCTTTTCCTCTTCCTGTACCCAAGAGAGCCTCAGAAGTGATGGGCCGATTAAACGAAGAGATAATTAGAGATTATGAGAGGATGGGCCCTATGAGGTGTAAGAGGGCCTTGACATAAACAGTATCTGTTGCAACTGTGCCTTGGCTTCCATCTCTTGCTTCAGTAGCACAATGACAAGCAGACAGGAAAGACCACCTGTTTGTGGCACATGGTACTCTTTCTGTAACAGTTAGATGATTTCAGAAAAAGAAGAAGGAATAGTGATGGAACACAGCCAGCTTATCAGTTTCAAAGCTGACATGCTAGAAAAGCTGACAAAGAAGATTTATGCATTATTTCCAGTACTGGATAGTGCTGCAGCTCTCCACAATGTTTTTTTTTCTTTTAAAAAACAAAGATGTTTGCTGAAGATTCCCTAGGTAATATAGCAAGCACATGATAAGACATTTGAGGTTTTCATTCACAAAAGATGCACTTGTTGGAGATAAGGGAGAATGTTTTTTTCTTACTATTTTCTGTTTTAGGAGATTATTATTTTTTTACACATTTTCGTTTTCTTAAAATATTTTTAATTAGGTTTTTATATCAGTTTTATCTAATATAATCCTTAATAAAACTATTGGAAAAGAATGGAATTAAGGAACAAAAGTCAAATTATGTTGTCTTCTACGGAAACCTTCCTCATAGTCATATCTTAGTGACTCAAAATAAGGATTCTTAACATGGCGCCCTGATTTCAAAATTTCCCAGTTTCAGAATGGTTGACACTGATTTTTTCAAAACATTCAGCTCAGCTAAAGACAAAGATTGAGACCCCTAAGTGAATTTTTACTATGTCTTTTGTTTTGTCACTTCCCTGTATCCTATGTACTTACATATGCATGCACACGTTTATACTTTCTGGAATTTGATCATATTTTATGTTTCCACTGTCTTTTGTGTCCTTGAGTAGATGTCATGTTTAATTATGAGAGATAGATAAATAATTTTATAAACACAAAATAAGATCATAATGTTAAACATTTAAACCTTTTCTTATAAATAATCTTAAAGTGGCCTAGAACAAAAGTTTGAAAACAGATTATAATGTGATATAACTGAATGTACAATAAACAGATCTTATAGCTCAACTACAGTAAATCTCTATCATCACCAAATAACTGTTTTGTAAGTGGCTACTATTAATAAGCCAATTATCATTGTCTCTACTTTCAGCATTGCACTCCTCTCTGGCACTGTTCAAAATTCTACACCCCTAAGACATGCTAGCCACAATGTGCAAAACTGATATTAACAGGGAATGTTGCACATGGCATGTGTACGATTAAGGCCAGTAAGATATTCTACACCTTCTAGTCTTACTGAAAATTGTTAAATGAAAGCTGAAATCTACCAACAGCAGAGATCAAACTCTGTCTCATCTAGTGATAACTATGCCATATAGTTGGACCGGGCTATTTACGAGACCGCCTTCTGCCACCAATAGCCTCCCACCGACCAGTGCGCTCACATAGAGAGGGCC
>JANHFT010003894.1:52760-63571 GCA_032467955.1 Pseudoxenodon macrops
TATAAGGCCAAGGCCATATTTCGAGGTTCAAAGGAAAATAAGACCCTGTCTTATTTTCGGGAAAACACGGTACATCCATACAGTATCATCATCAAGATGGTTTATACTAACAAAAACTGAAGCCAGAGCTTTAATTACTTGTACTTAAACATTAAAAATACTATTTAATAGAATCAGTATCCAGAATGAACTATAAATGTCTCTGATAATAAAATTATTCAGTGATTAAAATTTTAAATAAGTATTCATTCACTGGATGAAATGTAAATACCTTGTAACCTTGACTGTTACATTTTGTGTTCTACTTGTCAGTTCTGTGCTATGTAACGAGAGTGCCTGCAGAATCCCTGTGGGCTAAGGGAAGGCAAAAATGGCCCATTTTTGTAAAAAACAACTCGTTTTTTGCAAAAACGGGGGAGTTTTTGCCTTGCCCCAGCCCACAGAAGCACTCTGCAAGCCTCCCAAATCCTCTACACACACCGTTTTTGCAAAAAAACAGGCCCATTTTCAGCAAAAATGGGATTCAGGTGGGGCTTCAGGAGACCAAAAATGACTGTATTTGGTTTATAAGAAGCACCAACATTTCCACCCTCTGTTAGAGGGGTAAAAGGTGCATCTTATACTCCAAAAATATGGTATAAAATTGACAACATATGTCAAGTGTTGTCAATGTGGATGCTAAACTATCTAAAGATCTCTAGGTGGTGTCCGCAGGCTCGAAAATTAAAGATTTTTAAAAAAACCAAAAATATGTGAAGTTGTGGTACTTTTTATTGTTCGATTTACATCCTACCTTTTTTAGAAGGGTTTATATATAGCACATATCTCCCCAACAAAGTAAACGTGAGATATATTGGGCTGAGAGAGAAAGTGAGCACCTCATAAAAACCATGCAGTAAGGTGCTGTGGCTTTCAGTTGATAGCTCCATTGTGCCAATCCACACTTTATTACCACACTGTTATAGCTCTCCATTTTTGCATGAGATCTTGCAATATTACTAATGAGTATGTCTAAAGTTTCACATCATCATTTTCATGGCTGACACCTGAAACATTTGCTTTGTCAATGTGAGAGACAGTTTAGTTTAGTTTCTCTCAAGAGTTTTGAGTTAAATTCCAAGATGTTCAGGTGGCTATGACTAATAACCAGGGTAAAGATAGTCAAAATTGGCTAGCACAGTAAAGTAAAATAAATTGTGACTAAAGCAAATAATATGAAATGAAACATAGAGCAAATGGATTATCTTGTCAGCTCATCAATGCCATCTTCAGCCCTCCTCCACAAAGCAAGATTATTACAGTAGTTTGTTGATAGTTTATAAATGTCATTTTGGGAGCAGGCCTTTACTATTGCAAATAGCATAGCAGCCTAACAATTCAATCCATTTCCTACTCCCATTTGTCAGTTATGCCAAGTCTGCAAAACACTAACTTTCTTAGAAGCTTGAATTTTACTCTTTTTTTTAAGTGAGACTTTTCAACACCTGGCTGATAATTGAGCTTGAAACTTTATCATCCAATTGCCCTATTAGAGAACTGACTAGAAACTATGCTCACAAGTATAAGAAGTGTACTAAACCCAGCAACCAAGCCCAGAAGAAGATAATAAGCAAATCAGGCGGCCATTGTGGGCATTGATAGTGAAGAGGGAGTTCTGTCTTCTTATAGGCTTGTTTTGTATGGGTTAGAGTCCTGACAAAAATGTAGAACTCTGGAATGTTCCAACTGAGTTTCTATACAGGCACATAAACCATGCATTCACAGATGATCATTTGAAGAACCACAGTTACTGTTAAATTTGTGTGTATTAAATGTGATAGTGACACAGTTTACATCATGATGAGTGAGGCTGGAGATAGTAGTCAAAGCCTCTTGTATCCTGTGTTTGGGAGTTATTTTACCGTGATAAGTTAATAAATATCACAAGGAAGGTTTTCAAAAGGATTTCATAGTCCCCTGATTCCTGAGGATTACTTATTTTCCAGCAGCCAGCTGAATTGCACAGTGAGATCATGGAGAGGGAATATTTTTTAGTCCATTCTCCTTAAACAATGCAATATAACAGGATTGTCAAGAAGGAATCTGGCAGTAGTGGATGAATAAAAATAAGCCTCACTGGTAGTGCAAAGTACTTTTCTTTTCTACTATATAAAATAGGATTAGTAAATGTCACTCTAGGTGTTTGGCTTTTTTCATAATAGTTTGGAAGAAAGGAAACAAAGTGAAATAATCAAAATTGCAAATAGATATATCAACTACTGGTGTGATATAACATTTTTCTTCCAAATTTGCTAATTTTCAGTATATTGCAAACCCCCTACTAATTCACTTTGCTGAATAGGATAAATGTGATGGTCATTGCTTTCTGGTCCTGCTTGTAACTTTCAAAGGGTCATTTCAAGTTGATAATGGTGGGTAATACATTTCTGATTTATATAGACATTTCAGTAAGAAAAAGTTGTGCTATTAGCACGAATGTATTGTATAATGTTGATACATGATGTACTAGCAAATTAACTTTTTTTCCCCCTTTGCTTCATATTTTAGGGTAGAGCTTTGCTGCATTGGGCATGTGACAGAGGTCATAAAGAACTTGCTACAGTACTTCTCCAACATACTGCTGATGTTAATAGCCAGGTATGAGCTGAAGCTGCAATGAATGTGTTCACCTTGTATATTTTGGAGTAAATAAATTACAGTAGATCATTCTCAGTTGCACTATTTAGATATTTGCAATATTCTTTTATTCTTTTGTGTTAATTATTTCATGCATTTTAGTGGTTTAACAGCATTATTTATTACCTTATTGGTTATGAGAATTATATTAGACTTCATGCAGAACATTTTTTTTTAATGGCATGGTTTGAAAACAGTAGTGACAAGAAAATGATTATTTAACGCTTTTCTTCTCACACTGGTCCCTCAGAATTCTGCTTTCCTATTAGTGTGTTAATGTAGGGAGACATGGACAGTGACTGCTTCTTTATTTTTGTGGTGAAAAAGGAAAATTGAAAAAGATACTCTTATGTGAGAAGACAAAATAGTAAGAAACACCTATGAAATAGCATAGCAGATGTAAGAGAAGTGGTGACAGAGCCTGGGTTGGAGTCAAAAGAGGAATCAGCCCTATAAGTACCGTAGTCTAAGTCCAACCCTCTTGAATTCCATTATCTTGCGGCCAAAATAGTGCTGACTTTTCGTTGACTAGATTCCTGCACATAAGCATGAGCAATAAATTAGCAATAATTGGAACTTAACATTTGGTCCTGATCTTTTGTGCCTGACAGCATATCACTATGTAGATAAAAAACAAAAGAGCAAAGCTACGGTAAGATGAAAAATGAATGAAAACAATAAATAGAAGACAGAATGGAAAATTTGTTTAAAATATTCTTTCTCCACCTATGAGGAGTAGAGGCCTAATGCTGCTGCAGAAGGAGAAGTATTCCATAATTACAGGCAACATGTTTATGCTAATATGGAATGGAAGAAAAATTTCTATAGAGGTATACCTGATATTCATCAGGAGCCCTGAACTCCTGAACATATACAGAATGCTGAAAGAATACTGAGCACCTAGCATGCCTCATTCAAAAAGAAAAATGTTCAAAATACATTTGTCTTATATTCAGAGTCTGGGCTTAGCCCAACAATCACTCAGTGAGTATACATATAATTTTAAAGAGAGAGAAGTATAAGAGAAAAAAAGATGGGAAGTTCCCTTTTGTCTCTTCAACAGAGAAACTCAATAATAATAGGCCAGATGAAACAGACAACAAGTCCATTACCTTATTATTTGTCCTAGTGGGCAATACAGCTCATAAGTGCAAATAAATTATGTAGCATTCAATAAATATTCTATTTAAGTTTACTAATTTGATCTTGGTTATTTGTACCTTGAGGAAGAGTTCTGGGATAATTTATTCAATGATACATTTGTTTGTTTTGTTCATTAGTAGTGTTCTCAGGAGTCTTCTCCAACACTAAAATTCAAAAACTTCAATATTCTATTCTGTTTTTTCAAAGTTCAATTTTCACTTCTATAGAGTATTTACAGAGGAAATCGTTACTGCAAGATTCTGATTTTTGTCAGGTATAAATGCAACCAGGTGTCTGCATTTTTTTTCAAAGTCTTCATTGACTTCAGAGATCTTTGGAAGACTTTTTTTGATTTTTTTGTGTGTCTGTTTCTGTCTTCAATGTCTTTACAGATATTGGTGTAATACTGATTACCTTTTTAAGCAGCTCTTTGTAATTCTTTGCTAAATTCTTTCTTGAAATCTTGACCTTTCTTGTCTTTAACTTCTTTTCTCTTCTTAACAAATCAATCGGTTTATTCTGACATCCAGTTTGCTTTCTTGTGCTTCTTGATTTGTGGCAGTTGCTTTTCAGCTTCATCATTAAGAACTTTTTTCCATTCCTCAGTTCCCAATCAATTAATGATTGGAACATAAACCTAGTTAATGTCATATTAAACATAGTTCATTGTCCACATAGTCTAATTGATGCTATTTGATCACTGATTACATTGTAACCAAATATTTTTGTTATATTCTCCCTAGCTGTAACAGTGTCCTATGTAATAAAAGGTGTGATCTTTCTATAGAAAATCCAAACCATCTCAATTCCCTGATTGATAATGTGGTCACTTCATTTCATCATTCACTGTGTTAACTTTACTGACTTGTGTTTTTACATTCCATGTTCCCACTGTAATTCTCTCTGCAGCTTTAGATTTTATTTAAATCCAAAGAATAATCCCAAAGTAAATGGGGACATCAGCAACAGTCCCAAAAGCTTTAATCTAGCTATATCAGAAATATCATTACTATTTCCATTTAATACTGATCCTACACCTACTGCCTTTTAACTTCTGCATTTAGATGCAGCTAACGCAAATAAGGCTATACTTTGTGATCCACTGTCATTAAAATTAAATAAAAGAATATTCATTTGAGAAATAGTTCACTTACAAACTCTTTCCTGTTATATTTATTTTCATATAATGGGCAACATAAAAGATAATAAGGTTAATCCACAATCTGAGAATGAGAAGAGCAGTATCCCTCCCCCCCAGAAATGTGTAGTATCATCTATTAATTGCTGCTGAAGATACATAAAGGCAGTCTTAAAGCTGCAAATATTTTCCAAATTCTGGTTTGGAATGTTTATCTCATTTATGATCCAGTTTTAACCTATTGTGTCCAGCTGAGAAACAAGTTATAACCTTAAGATTCTCTTCCCTCTTAGTCAGAAGCTTTTGAAATTGCCACATAGTATTGAATCACAGCGACAGTATGACCAGTCTTCCTTCCCTCAAATAATAGGAAAAAGTCCATCTCTTTGAGTGTTAATTATTACCTTTGACAATACGTTTTAAAAGAGGTGGTGATTGCTTAGAAAATGGAAGATGCACAAAGGATTGTTTTGGGGAGGGAAACCTTGCTTTGTGTTGAAAAAGATAATTTGTCTAATCTAATTACCTAAATCCTTAGCCATAGGCCATTTCCTGATGGGTGGTTGTGTGCCAGAAAACTAAGATTTAAACTTCTTTAAAACGAATGACTGTCCCAAATTTTAAAAAAAATATTTATTTGGAGTAACACTTTGAAAACAATGTAGATATAAATATACAGTCTCCATTTCTCACACAAATATCCTATGGGAGGTAAGAGTTTAGATTCTTTTATAAATTCTTACCAATAGAAAGGTAAATGGGGGAGAAAAAGTGAAGCCTGAAGCGAACATTATATTCAGCAGTCATTCAGTTCAAAGCTCTGGGTTACTGTTTCTTTTGGGTTCCAAATTCAGTGGCAAAATAAATTTGGATGGGAAATAAGGCACCACAAGATTGGTGTCTGAAATCATTACTGTAACCCTAGAAACTAATTGATAAACTAGAATGAAAACCAATACCCTCTGGATCTTCAACTGCTGTTCCCTACATTATAGCGGCACAACTCATCAAAAGCAAGATAAAGAATTCAAGACCTTGTGAATGCATCAATGCAGTTGTGAATGCATCAATGCATTTTTCAAGAATTACAGAAGTGGTTTTCATTCATTTCTTTATGGATTTTACTTCCCAATCTTGTCAATAATAATTCTTGAATTTTTAGATGGTCTCCCATCCAAATACAAATCAAAATTGACTCTCCTTAGTTTTCCAGATCAACCATAGTTGACTAGGTGCTGTCACTTAGTGAAACTCTGAGTAATCAGACAGTATAAATCTGAATATATGTGGAGAGAAGATGGATTAGAAGAAGGTCATGTTTTAATATTGGATTAACCTATGCTATTGTATGTAATGCCACTAGTCTGGTACCTGAAAATGCAAATGATCTGCAAGTTCTAGTAATGAAAGTAAAGGAACTTTACAATTTTAAAAAATGGGGCTCTCATTTATCCAACTCCAGTATAAAAAAGGCCAAATTAATGACAAGAGGGACAGTAGCCCTTTTAGAATTGACACTGAAGATACAGAAATGGTAGCTAACTTTCACTTTTGAGAACTGATGTATCAACAATAAAGGAACCTGTACTCAAGAAATATATCACAGGCTAATGTTTGCTAAGATAATAATGAAAGCCTTGGAAGAGATAGTCAGTTATCATGGTGTGTCTATGCCTAAAGGTAAAGGTTTCCCTGCCACTTGTGTCTGACTGTAGGGGGTGGTTTCTCATGGCCGTTTCTTAGCCAGAGTTGTCTGAAAACATTTCCGTGTTCATATAGCCAGCATGACTATTAACGACATGCACGTTGAGTAATGGGAACTCAGGTCATCACACAGTGAGATACAAGCTGTCAGCTTTCCAGCGGAACAATTCTGCCCTCTCATGTCTATGCCTTCAGGGATCAAAATTGTTCCTATTGCAAAGGAATTTTTTTTCTCTTTCTTTTTAGCTTTCTGCACTTTCATTTTTTCTTTTGTATTATTTTATGTTAGTTCCTTTGTTCTCCTTCAAACCTTCAATTTTTTTTTTTTAAAGGAATAGGGTCCGATGTATGAAACATAGGTTAAGTCATCTTCCACTCCTCCAACCTGAAAAGTCTGGGAGCATCTCTGTGTTGTTGTAGAAGATTATTATAGCTTTCTCTTTAAATATCCTCGATGTGATTTTCTCATATTCAAGGCTTATTGAAAGAAGTTAATCACCAATCTACCCAGTAATAGTACTGACAAGAAAGGTCAGAAGCTAAGTGGTTTGGATGCCATTTTTATTTCACAGGAGCTTTGGACATGTATATTGCAATTGCCAAGGTGTATGGCAAGCTACCAGTGCTTCTTTTAAGAGAAGAAAAATACATTTTTAAAACATTTGTCTGAAGATAAATGGCTTTTGGACAAGTCTTTTATGCTGAGGTGAACAAGATGTCCAAGCAACAGATTATCATTTCTAGACATATTGATGATTTTGTTGCTAAATCCATAGCTGGAAAAGTAGCACTGAAGCTTCATGCTTACTTATCATTCTCTGGCCTTTCAACATTGAAAGAAGTGAACCCATATTGAAGCCTAGGTAGTAGGTAGTAGTAAGTAGGTAGTAAGCCGCTGGTGATGTCACGGAGCCTGTTCTGGTCCGTGGACACCGCTGTCTCTGCGCCCCATTTTTCACACACACACCTTCAGAAGCATTCTGAAGGCCAAAACCGCTCGTTTTTAGACCAAAAGTGGGCTGTTTTCATCCGTTTTCAGGCCTTTCACCCTCCCCCCAAACCTCCAGAAGCATTCTGCAGGCCAAAAGTATTGGGCTTACCTTTCAGTTTTAGCCCTCAGGCTCCCGAAGGCAAGTTCTGGCTCTGCTGAAGGGTGGGCGGGGCGATGTGGGCGGGGCAACCTCATGGTCCTGTGCAGGCTGGATTGGCTTCAGCAGGCCTCATGCAGCCCGCAGGGTAGTTTGAGGACCCATGCTCTAGATACTGTCATGGAACTCATAAAACAGTTCATAAATTGAATAATATGATTATAAATAATACCATAAATGTTAATAATATGAGTTCCAAAATACATTTATAGAATGACATATTAAAATCTTCAATGCTGCTTTGTTTGCTTCTATCTCCGCACAAACTGTCACTATATAAATAGATTATTACTTCTACATTTTTAGTTTGCTGTTTATAGACTGCATGAACTATAATCTTGTGATAAGTTATTAATATTAAATATTCATAGTCCTTAGACATGGCTTGCTTGGTTTAAGCACAGTAACTGTGCAATACAAGAAACATGGATCTGACGTTAGACCATGTTGTGGTTTTAAAATTATGTTCTAATCAGGCTACTTCTATTGTTGATAATATGTCTGCTTGGATAGTATATACTGATAATATATGAAAATCATTTATGCTCAGAACTATTTTTATGAAAAAGGAGAGGATTTTTCTGTGTAATTTCATTTTATTAATCCCCCATCTGATCTCATTCTTTCTATATAATCCCCCCCCCCGAATCAGCAGTGTAGGAGAAGAAAGAGGAGGAGGAAAAGGATTTTAAAGTCTGATAGGGATTTTTCCAGGCCTTTAAATTCCAGCTTTATCTTTACATTTATATTGCTCATTGGAGCATTAGTATCAGTAGAAAATTTTAAACACGTCTACAAAATATATCATATTAGCTTTACTTCTAGAGTTATATAAGTATTTTATCCTATAATGTTCAACCCTCTTGGCAACATGTTAAATATTCTCAGATTACATCAAAGCAATAGGAAACTTTTTTTTTTATTAACTAGAAGTAGTACAAAATGGATGCTCTAAACTCATTTTTTTGTAACTTTGATAAATTATAAGTCAACTTAACAGTCTTAAGACCTAAGAGGCAAGCTGTAAAATACACATAGGGAATCAACAGCTAATCTGCTCTAGAGCAAGGAGAACAACTGGGTTTTTAAGGCCTTCTGAAACACCATTAAAATGGGAGACGCACAAATTAGGGAATGATATTCCGGAAAGCAGGCAACACAACAGAGACGTTTCCCAATTCTTGCTACACAGCATTGTTTGATAAATGGAACTTGCACAACATGGAAGGGGAGAAACCATGGAAAATAGGCAGTCTCTCGGATAATTAGTCCTATGCCATGAATAACTTTATAGATGATAACCAGCATCTTGAAATGCACCCAGAAGTTATCTGGCAACTAGTGCAACTTGCAGAGTACCAGTGATATATGAACATCCTTGCTCTGCTGCATTCTGCATCATGTATAGCTTCTGAAGGGTTAAGAGCAGCCCCATGGGTTTTAGGATCTTGGGGGAGGGGGGGGTTCCCTGAATCCACAGATGATTTGTTCCTTCAGAGTCATGTTTGGAGCCAGGAGCTCCTCCAAATATGTTTTCCTTTTGCAGGCTGAAAGCAGGCCATGAATTCAGCTACTAAGGTGCTTGTAAGAGTGCTTCTGGAAGCATAGATGCAGAATAGCTTTACTTTACAGTACAGTCATGCACGTATTTGGAAGTGGGAAAGGACTCTTTTCAATTTGAGACAATACAAACATAATAAATGGAAAGGAAGGTTCATCTCCCTCATGACTCAATCCTTCTCAAACGACATTATTATTGACTGAACCATTGGTTGCCAAAAAGAAAAATCAATTTTAGAAGTACTTGCTTGGCCACAGATCATGATACAAATCCAACACAGACAGGCTGATTTTATCAACTATCTGAAAAATAATTTCTACAGTTAGCCACAAAAGAAGAAGAAATTACAGCTATGTCAAAGATTGCTTAGTATTTCTTTCAAGTCTCTTCTTTTTATTCTATATCTCTAAAATGTTTTTACGTCTTCTTTCATTCAGTCGTATTTTAATGTGATGCAGTTGTACTATAAATTTTGTGCTCAGTGTTGAAGACTGTTCTAGAAAAACCTATACAACCCTGGAACCTGTTAGGTTATCTTTTGAGAGGAAGGCAGTCTGATATGACCAGAATGAAGATTAAATTTTAGGCTAACCATATTTACATATTTGTTCCAGTGCTGGATGAAGTCCTGAGATCATCTAAAAAGAGTATATATCATAAACCAGGGGTCCCCAGCCCCCAGTCAGTGGCCTGTTAGGAACCGGGCCATGGAGCTGGAGGTAAGCGGCAGGTTAGCAAGCAAAGCTTCATATTTGCAGCCACTCTCCAGTGCTATCATTACCGCCTCAACTCAACTCCAGATCATGAGGCATTAGATTCTCATAAGAGCGTGAACCCTACTATAAACTGCACATGTAAGGGATCTGTGTTGCACGATCCTCCTCCCCCTCCGGTCCATGGAAAAATGGTCTTCCATGAAACCGGTCCCTAGTGCCAAAAAGGTTGGGGACCGCTGTCATAAACAGAAAAATAATTGTAACAAATGAACTTCAACAATAAGTTAATATTTACTTACCTAAACAAATAAACAGAAGGACCATGAATAGGCAAGAAAACAGTGGAAATGGTGCGACTATCGACTTCCTGCTGACTTCCCCATTCACTTTGCTTCAGGGAAACTGGAAGGGAGCATCAGAAATCATAATTATGTGATTGGGGAATCACATGATTTTATTCACTTTATGAATAAAATTTGCCTACACATTGAAGATATTACAAATCCACAGGAGTAATAGAATCCAGATTTTTAAAACATTTTTAAGTTAGAGGTTTCTAGGTACCTTTATTCAAAGATTTGTTGCAACATAATGCACCATTTGGGCAAACTTTAGGGTAAAAGATCAGTGAAACTTTTAATAGTATATAGTGTCAGCGTTCCAAATATCATCCCTAAAAGGATCAGACTCCAAGGCAAAGCTTTCCTCAAAGTTCTGGTTTATTA
>JANHFT010003894.1:74906-88236 GCA_032467955.1 Pseudoxenodon macrops
TTTAAAGGATGTCGAGGGCATTTTCAAGCAGCAACCACCTCAAGGTTGCAATACCACTATTGTTTCCCCATGCTTGTTGATTTAACTAAGTCTTAGTGTTCTTCTGGAAAGCTGAACAAATGGGGGCCAATCTTACGTATCACCACTGCTGGTCTTCTGATCCTTGTCTACTATCACAATGTCTGGTTGATTGGCGAGTTGACTGGCCTGTTTGGATCTGGAAATCCAACAGGAGTTTAGCCCTGTTATTCTCCATGACTTTCTATGGAATCTCCCATCTGGACTTGGGAGAGTCTAACTCATATATTGTGCAAATATTCTCGTACAAAGTGCCAGCTACTGTTGCTGCTTGCATCTTTCATCATGCCAGTATCTGTTGGACTGTCTCTAAGGCCTCTCTGTATTGTCCCCACTCTTTCTGATTGGTATAAACATAGGGTAGAAATGTCCATATGTTGTGAGGAGCTTCTGGTCTTAATGCTGATGGGGTAGAAATGCCAGCAGACCACATAGCAATCTCTCTCTCTCTCTCTCTCTCTCTCTCTCTCTCTCTCTCCTTCCCCCTCTCTCTCTCCCCATCTCTTTCCACTGATATGTAGATTGCTGATTACTCATAGCTGCAATATAAAAAAAGTCTGAGGCTTTTTTTTGGGGAAGTGGAGCAAAGTGCTCTTAGCCAAAAATACCTCCACTTTCCTGGGCTGTGTGCCTGAGAAGCAAAGAGAAAATTGTTGAATCATGCCTCTTTAGCTCATAGCACTGACAACTGAGCCACAAAATACTGGGTTACTGGGGAAAGTGAACAGTTTCATATGCAGGCAGGGAGGACCAGAAATGTCACTAATTTTGTTATTATTGTGCCCTGTTATTATTATACCCTATTTTTAAATGTATGGAAACATTTGAAGTAGACATTGGAGATGCACATTCAGCAGTATTGAAAACAAGCATGTTAAATAAGTTACCATTTTTACTATTATATACAGTGGTGGGATTCAAATTTTTTTTACTACTGGTTATGTGGGCATGGCTTGGTGGGCGTGGCTTGGTGGGCGTGGCAGGGGAAGGATACTGCAAAATCTCCATTCCCTCCCCACTCCAGGGGAAGGATACTGCAAAATCCCCATTTCTTCCTGATCAGCTGGGACTCGGGAGGCAGAGAATAGATGGGGGTGGGGCCAGACAGAGGTGGTATTTACTGGTTCTTCGAACTTCTCAAAATTTCTGCTAGTGGTTCTCCAAAACTGATCAGAACCTGCTGAATCTCACCTCTAATTATATATCATTAATGTTTTTGGGTTATTTGAATATTATGGACTGGATTTAGACTGCAGTTCTAAATCAAGAATAAAGCCTTATCAGAATCATTATAACAAAGGCATACCTAAACTAAGTTCATAACAAGTCAACAGCAGGACTGTATGCTCATTTATTTAGAAGTACTATTCAGTGATCATGCATCTAAATGAAATTAAAAAATTAGAACTTATAATTAACTGAACAAGTCCACATAGGAAATACTATCCTTCTACAAATTTTTATGCTTTCGAACTCCCATATGATTTTAGCATTTAGGAACAAAGAAGTACTTTTGTTCTTTTGTTTTTTCAGCGGCATTTTTATGAGTGAGCCATACCATTATATATCATGTCATCTCCCATATTAAAGTGATCATTCTCTTATTTTGATCATGGCTATAATACAGTTTATCTATCACAGTTATAATTCAGATGATTATTCACCATATTGTGCAACATATATCCTCCATTATAGTGCAATATTTATGTACTGATTTAGAAATATGTTTCTGGAGCATAATCCCACAGATGTTGGTTTAGGATTCCAGCCATAGAGTAGTAAAAAAAGAAGCTTTTACAGTAAATGACACCCCTTGATTTTATTCTTATGCCAATTTTCTTTTGCTTGAAAGATAAGCCTGAAATAAATAAGCAGTGATAAGTCTATTTTTATTTTACCACGTTGAAAATTATCCCAACTGTCACATTGTAAATTCAAGTGTTGTCCTCTAACATAATTTCTAATGAAAGTATTACTGGACTTATTAAAACATATAGGTAATCTTAGCCATTTTGGTCTAGTGCAGGGGTGGGTTGTGGATCTTTTTGCTGCCAGTTTGCTCAGGGTTGCGCCTTGTGAATGCACGCATGCGCGCAGCAATAAAAAATAGCTTATGCGCATGTGCAGAAGCAAAAATCCAAGATGGTGGATTCAACACCGATGAAACTGGCTCTGTGATGTCATCGCGGAGTTACTAACGGTTCTAAAGAACCAGTTAGAACTGGTAGGAACCCACCTCTGGTCTAGTGGTTAAGACACCAGGCTAGAAACTGGCAGATGGTGAGTTATAGTCCCACCTTTGTCATGAAAGCCAGTCACTCTCCCTCAGCCCACCCCACCCCACAGGGTTGTTGTTGTGGGAAAAATAAGAGATGGAAGGAGTATTAGGTATGTTCTCTACCTTGAGTTACCGTATTTATAAAAATAATAAAGGTAATAAATAAATAAATGAATAAAAATAATGGATGACTATCCCAATGCATTGAAAATACACGAATCAGCCCAGAAAAAAGCACAGACAAAATGGGATAATAAAAGGACGTGGCAAAGTGTAATTTTAGCATCTTGTTTTCTGATAAACTGTGCTTTTGAATCTGGCCACATTTTTTAAAGGAAGCCATTTTGCCAGCACGTTGACATCATCCAATAGAGGGTGCCTCAATGTCCAAGAAAGGTGTCTACACCTGCTATGAACAGTTTAGCTACCAATATAATTGTTAGCAATCATATGTTCTAGACACAATAAAACTGACCCTGAAGGATAATATAGCTGACTATTCACAAATAAATGTTAAAAATTAACTGATAAATGCCCAGCATTTTCATATAACAGGGAAAAAAAATGCAAAGACAGAATGTCTCACATTTTTCATACATTTACAAAGATCTAAAATTCTTTTGTCTAGTTCTAACATGGATGTCTTATAACAAAATATTCTCAACTTCTCAAATGTAAATAACTTGCTGCTATATAAAACATTTTCAGCAAGCTCTTTATTAAAAGTTAGAGCTGTGTAAAGCTTTGAAGGATGCTTTTGGTTTTGATGTTTCCTATTATATCCTATGGATAAATCCTGAAGATTTTCAATTGAATTAGTTTGCATTTTCAACTGCAAAATTGAAATCATAACCACTCCTGATCTCAAGTCTTCAATGTGAATCAAGTTAGACCTGATTTACACAGGGCTATTAAATTGTAACTCTTCCACTGTGTTTTCCAGGAGCAATGTCCTGGAGAGCTACGCTTTATCATCTAGACTAGAGATATTATACTTTTGTTCTATTCCACAAAACATCTCATATTCAGAATTCCACATATGTTCATTTCAGTATGAAATAGTACTGAATAAAGAACAGTTGTAAAGTTTTAGAGATATCTAAATGTGCTGAAGGTAGTGAATATTTATTTACTGAGAATATTTTCTTTCTGAAGTAATATTGTTGGTGTACTCTTTTTAAAGGAATGGGATCTTATTGATAAATTAGGAGAGAAAGAAATATTTCACTGTCCTTTAGGTGACAGTGAAATATTACTCTGCAAAATACATCTGGATATGGTTTGGCAAGACATACCAAAAGTAGGTCATGTGAAGTGCACATGATTATAAAATTGATGGAATGACATGCCATAATAATAGATCTCATATCAGCAGGGAGATACAACACCTCCGAGCTGTGAAAATAGCAGGCAAGACTTTTAAAATAAGTTAACCCTTACCACATTCTGCCTACATTTGCTCAACACATTTAAACTGAAACATTTAAAGGCTGGTGTCATCCGTAGACAACATGCTAAGCTTAGTTAGTTTTAATCTTAGTTTTATTGTGATTTGTGTTATTGGAATGCAGCCTATTTCGGCAGTTAGTAGTAGTGATTACTAAATATTTTAAAGATTGATATACTATTGGAATCCCTAAAACTCTGGAAATTTCCTTTTGAGTTTTGGGAAAATAGTTAAATGTGATTTATGCAAATTAATTTATAGCCATGAAACCTTTGCACATTTCTCTAACTCCTTCTTAATATAGCTAGGTAACAAGCATTTGAGACATTACTCAGTGGTGGGATTCAACTTTTTTTACTACTGGTTCTGTGGGCGTTGTTGTATTTGCTAACAAGGCGATAATGAGAGCCGGCGAGGCTCGGAAATTATTCAACTATTTTTATTGAGGCTGAACCTCAGGCTAACAATGATTCTCTCTGGCTAACCATAAAAGAGAGAGTGACAAACAACAAACTGACAGTTTATTTATATGCCGGCTGTCAAGCGCCTTAGCCAATCACCGGCCGGCTGTCTCCTGCTCTTGTAGGAGCTTGGAGTTCGGCCAATCAGCAGATGCTCCTTTCGTCACGTGGCCTGCGTCGGATGCAGTTCTGGATTCTCAAACAGAGCACAGAATTTCATGTGTACTCTATAATCTCAAAGTAGAGAGATATCAATATTAATATCACAGCTTGTGGGTGGAATTACTCATTTTTTCCTTTCAACATTCAAGGTTTCGGTCCAATCTAAAGGAATAGCAAGACATTAGAGACAGCTACAATATATAGCATCTAAACACTAGGAGACAAATTTCCAGTCATCTCTTTCATGTTTTTCAAGAAGCAAGGAATAAGAACTTCAGAAATAAAAAATAATGTATAGAATCACTTCATCCAGCACATATTTTATCTATTTTGTGCCTCTCAAAAATGAGGAACTGTTTTATATGCTATTTTAAGTCTTTTGTCAATTTTGAGGTTATTGCTACCTCTGGATGGAGAATATTCTTTCAATATAAACTTTTATATTAAAAGTTTTAAAGAAAATTTTAGTAAAAAGAGTTTAGTTAAAAATTAACCAATTCAGAATAACGAGAACAAAGAAAGAGGGAAAGAAAAAAGAAAGGATGAAAAGAAATACAAGTTTCCAGTTTCCTTTGCAGCGAATACAAGTATGATTACAGATTACAGACTCTATGGTTTAAAGGGTTACCTTTTTCTATTATTTTAATATTTTGTATTTTTTAATCCTCATAAAAATATACCAATTTTTTCCTAATCATCAAAGCCACAAATACATTTTTCTGTTTCATGCAAAAAGTCTATAAAGGTTTTCCAACCATAAATATATTTACTTTTCTCTGATCAAGGAAGTTAAGTTAGCCATCTTTGCAAGTTCCATCATGTTCTCCATACCATTTCTTCATTGTGGTTGGTTATGAACATTTCCACTTTTGAGCATATAATAATCTCACTGCCACAACATTTTTCTAGTTTCCTGTCCATTTTTCCTAAAAGAATAAGAAAAAGCCTCTGGTTTTAATTGGACTTTAATCTTTAATAGCCTCTGAATCAGTGTGTTTATTAAAATCAAGAATTTTTTTAATCACAAAATATAAAAATTTGCAAATAGTAGAACTGTGGCAAAAGAAAGCAAAGGTAGTATAAATAGTAATAGGTTCATTGAAGGGGATGTGATGGCACAGCAGTTAAAGACACTGAGTTTGTCAGCTGGAAAACTGACAGCCGGGGTTCAAGACCTGAGCACCACACACTTGCTCCCATTACTTGCCCCAGCTCCTGCCAACCTAGCAGCACAAAAGCATGCAAATGCAAGTAGATAAATAAGTACCACTTCATTAGGAAGGTAACAGCGTTCTGTGTGCCTCTGCATATAGCCATGCTGGCCACATGACCAATGAAATGTCTTGGGACAACACTGACTCCCTTGGCTAAGAAACAGAGATAAGCACTGTCCTCTGCAGTCAGACCTGACTAGGCAGAGGAAACCTTTCCCTTTCCCTAGGTTCCTTGGGTGCAGTTCCAAAACAACTGAAGCACCAACTTGAACATCCTTGATATTGACAAAATCACCAATTGCACATACAGCTTTACTTGAAATAACATACATCCTGCAACAATATCTATAACATCATTAAATAACAACATCTGCTTATTCCAAGTCTTTGGGAAGGATTCAATAGATGGATAAAAATGCCAAATCTAGTTTAAATATCTGGCTGACTGTGTAACAACAACAACAGTAGTTGTAGGCTTAGTTGTAGTTGTGTGATTGCATTGTCCTAGCCTACTCCATTAGCAACCTTTGGACTCTGGGTAGAATGCTTATCTTATTCCACCATTGGGATAACCTTCAAAACAGCCTTCTAGAGCAAGTTTTCTAGTTAGCTCACACCTTCACCTGTCCTTGCCCCAAGAGTTTATAACCTGATGAACTAAATTAGATGAATACAAGTGATGTTAGTGATGTGTTGCTTTAAAAAAGTACCAGATAATTGTTGTTAATAGGATACATAGAAATTGTTTAGACATTTATTACTATTTCTAAGGTTATTTTCAATCTGACTTTGTTTTAGAAATGTGGGAGATACACTGTTAATACATTTTATCAGGCACTCAGAGCAATTTCACATTTTGTTCCCCTCAAGAGTCTTTTAATTGCCTGGCTGTGAATGGTAAACCTGAAATCAGGCAGCCCAGAATCTCAAAAAGGGTACTTTTCTTATGTCTCACAATAAAAAGAATATTTTTCTCAAAGAAATAATCTGGTATAAATGTGGCAATATATAAGGATGTATGTACATTGTGAATAATATCCCCCTTTCATCTTTTTTGTAGTCTATCACAGCTCTCTTGCTGCTATTTACAGATTTGCTGCAAAACACAGTTGAATCAGCCGATCAGCATTAAGTTCTGATGTAAGAACGCACCACTACAGTCCCTTTTATTCTGATATTATTATAGGCCTTTTGAGCATTGTTGAGATGCTGATGAGTTAGGAGTAGTGGAATATTCTTCATTTCTGAATTCTTAAATCAAACTATGCAGGAGTACTTTTATCTGGAGTTATCAAAAGGATAATTTGAGGGTTGCAAATTATATAGTTTTGAAGGGTTTGGTTTTTTTTTGCCAGAAACATTCTTCCTATCCTGTTTGTTTTTTTTTCAAAATCCATAGAGTGTCAGATCAAATACTATTGCTTGTACTATTATGAACATTGTAGACTTCACAGCATTTTCCTCCAACCTTCATGGTTGCTGTACCAACTTCTAGTCTAGTCTAGTGTATTTTTTTATTCCCTTTACTCTGGTTATAGTTGATCCTAAAAGCTAGAAGTTATATACCACTTCAGTATTTTCATTGTCAGTTCTAAGACTGGCTGCTATTACTTTTTATTTTATTTAATACTTTATTACCTCAGTTAAATTCTTTCCCTGCATTCTTAACTGGGTCCATGTGAAACCCAGGCGAACTTTTTGAGTTCTTCACAATTTCATAACTAGAATGAGATCCTTTTATTTGGGGATTGCTACTCAAGGCAGTTTCAATGTTACTTTTCTTCTATGGCCTTGTGTTTGGAGAAATAGGATATCTTAGATCAAGACAGTAAAGTTTAGCGGAAGATTTGTCAGTGTAAGAAGAGTGACTGGAGGACTTCAGTTAGGGAAAGTGAGTGGCTTTGTGTAGACTCTACTTTGCCTAATATATGGCAGAGTTAAAGTATCCAGTTAATCCCTTTAGATCACCCATGCCTGTGTTCAGTGAATGCTAATTTTGAATAGACTGCCTTGCCTTTAACCATTGAAATGGGTTTGTAATGCATCTGTTGGAGTTGTAACACCTGCATATGTTGGGATCTTTTTCTAAGCCTTTTTTAAAAATTATTTTTCACATTACTGAAGCCTTAATCCCATGAGCTCACCTTTTAATAACAGGAAAGTGTATGAGCTTTCTTCTTCATGCTCATTGCCACTTGAGGATAACTCATTCCTGTGCAGCACTCATAATGGAATTCAAGGTTTTTTAAAAAAAATTCTTTACTAAGGATGCTTGTAGCATAGCATTTGCAGGTTGCTGTGAAGCATCTATGTGGGTTCAAGGACATGTTCCCAGTTTAATGTGCACAAGCATGCTTCTGCTTATGCTCTGATTGGCAAGGTTAACTCTGAGAGGCACTGAGAGGCTGCAGCTTTTTAAACTGATTTGATTAGAACCAGTGCTATATCTCCTTCACTCCCCCTTCCTTAACTGCAGCCTCATGATCCTTTTAACATTGGTCAAACAACCATTCCTTGTGTTTCTGTCTTCTCTTCATTACCCCCTACCCCATTTTCAAGCTGAATTTTTGACGTTTTATAAAGTTAAAACGCTCAGTGAGGATTAAGTACCACATTTGTTTCCTGAATGCATTGTTTTCTGAGATGGGTTGAAGTATAATTCTGTTCATATTTCCTCTTTTCAACATTACTGTTATCACACAATACCTAAGATATGGCAAACTTAAAGACATATCTTGGCCTGCTTGTTTTTTAAGATAAGTATTTGTGACTGAGGTAGCTTGCAAAACATTGCAATTCAGTTGTCTTCATTATGTGGTTTTTCGTTTGCACAATGTGAATTTGTATTGTCAAAGGTTTCATTCACATGGCACCCTCTAATTATGATTTCCTCTTTTTCTGCTTATCTTCTATATTTGAAATAGTTTATTTTTCCTCCCTGTTTGCTCTGAATCTATTGTCAAATTGAGAACATTGTTTTTTACATATTTTCTTGCAATGAACAAAGCTTTAGGCAGTTGAAAAGAAACGCTTCCTTAAAATTCAGACAAGTTTGTGCAAATATTCCTATGACTCCTAAATGATCCCTTTGTTCCTTATAATGTCCAACCTTTTTATGGATCTTCTCACTTGAATTTGTGTTCTTGTCAGCTCCCACAGGAATGCCAGTCTACCACAAAGAGATTCCTTGCAGTAGTAGTTCCAAAAGTAAAATCTGCTACAAGTATAACAGATTTGCTTTCAGAAATGTTATTTCATTTATGATGGTGTTGCTATTTATCTTACATGTATTATAATATTTAATATTTGCTTTTAATTTATGCTTGGCAAATTTTGTTTCTTGAAAATGAGTAGTATTCATAGGTATAGTATTTAAGTTTATGAAATGATGCCTAGGCAATACATTGCTTGCACAGCAGAATGCCTGCAGTATACAAAAAAAAGTGCTGCCATGTGCAATTCAGATAATGTTAATGACCTGTTCTGTATTGTAAATACAACCTATCTCCATTTAGAGATAGCTAACCCTGCAAATCTATCTTTGGTTGAAATAGTTTTAAACACAGTGCCCTACCCCAATTTATTAAATTCTGACATACTGCATTACTTAAGAATTGCAGAGAGAATGAAAGCTTTTCTGACTGACTTCTGGATTATAAGTAAATATTTAGTTATTTTTAAAAGGGCCTTCCTGTGTTTCCTTTTAATGGGATATATGTATAAAAAGGTTGTTTTAGGCCAGCAAATGGGTAGACAATCCAATTTTCCTGATTCCATCAAGATACACTCAAAGCATTATCTTGGGCAGTTAACAGAAAGCAGCCATTCTCCCCTCCCAACATGATTGACCCTCTGCATCCAGTAACTCAGAACAGTATTTTGATGTGAGAGTATTTACTCACTGTGATATATTTAGGACATGGAAGCATATTTTGCTTTATCAGGAGACTTCTGCTAAGCCAGTGCAGATATTTGTCAATGAAAAGTACTGCCTAGACTAGAGCTTCCTTTGTTATTTGCAAGAAGAAAGGAGGCTCTAGAAATAGCAGAAATGAATCCAAGTAGATATTTTTGTGTAGCAGATCAAGCGGAATACATTGAGAGAGCAATAGAGATAATCTTTATCTTGCTAAATTTCTATCTTAAGATTGATCCACCAAATGAATTGAAAGATTGTAAAAGTCCATTCAAAGAAATGTTAAAACATAATTTGAGAACTATTTGAGGATTCTGCTCCCCACCCCCAGGAAATCTGTTTAAAACTGCATGCATTGCCAGAGTGGTCTCAAACTTCTCTCTTAATATTTCTGTGAGTCACACTTAAGAAGGTTTTGATGCTTTGTAAGCTCTTTATAGACTATGACTTTTGCTGCAAGAGGCAACTGAGTAAATCTAAGGAAAATCCTACTAGAACTGCTGGACTTTATATGGGCTTGATCAGAGTCACTTTAATTGATGGCAGATGTTTACTAACTTCTAGTTACCATCAGTTTGAATATGATTGGTTAATTCTGAACACAACCACATCCCTACTTATAAGAGATTGTGCACATTTATGCAGCTGAATTATTCTAGGTTTTTATTGTTATTTTCTCCTATAAAACACTAGTGTCAAACTCACGGCATCACATTGCCATCACATGATGTTTCGCGACGTTTTTCCACTTCGCAGAGTTCGGGTGGCTGTGGCCTGTGTGTGATGCATCCTGCCTGCGGGCCGCCAGTTTGACACCCCTGACCTAAAAGAAGTCATTTGAATTGTACAGCTTCTATGCTATGTTAAAGGTGGAA
Source organism: Pseudoxenodon macrops (assembly GCA_032467955.1). Classification (NCBI taxonomy): domain Eukaryota; kingdom Metazoa; phylum Chordata; class Lepidosauria; order Squamata; family Pseudoxenodontidae; genus Pseudoxenodon; species Pseudoxenodon macrops. Next base: position 85,338 of record JANHFT010003894.1, read on the forward strand.
ACAATTCTGAAATGATTTATCTTGGTCTGATATTTTTTTTTAACATCTCAAAAACATGGCTGTAGGAAATGACGTGGCTGAGCCCGAGGGAGTGGTCAAGCACATCATCAGTTTGGAATCCCTCATGCCCACAAGAGATCTAAATCCAGCCCTCCCTGAATTCCATTAACTCTTTATCTACCACCAATTTGCTTTGAATGTTAGTAGTTCACATTCTTATGGAAAGCTAGCATGGAATAAACCTTGTTCTGATCCAACTCCCCAAACACGACAAACCCTCTGTAGTTGAAGCAATGATTCCTTTATTCCTTTATTAGGAGTGCCAGCATCCACAGCAAAAAGTTTCTTTCACTGTAGGCTAACAGGTCTGTCCGATACGGAGATGAATAGTTGTCTGCCACATCTATTCATCTCCGCCTCCTGCCTTTTATCCCCAGAGCTAGGCTGGGGCTTTGCTAGCAGCGGTGGCTCTTCCTTCCCAAAGATCAGCCCACGGATTTCTACTCCTCTCCTCTGCCTTCTGCGCATCCGCACTGGACCCAGTTGTTCCTCCTCTTCCTCCTTAGCCACCTCCAGACCTGGGGCTGTTGACTCTCCATCTGAGGACTCTGCCTCTGCCTCTCTCCTGTACTCAGTTAAACAGCCTTCAAAGAAGGTACATTCCTTCTTTGCTTATGTAAAAACACATTTTGAATCATGCATCCTGTTGCTTTCAGTAGCACATTTTAGAGTTAGAAGGGAGAAAAACCAAATTGTTGCAATTAATGTTTATCATAATGGATGTGTCATTTGACTTCACTGTGAACCCAAATATGTCTTTGGTAATATGGATACTTTATAATAAAGTTGATATTTTCTTCAGGAAAAAAATTAGTTTCTGTGACCTAAGTTACTGGCAAGCTCTCAACATTACAAGTACACTTGTAGAAAACAGGGCTGTGCATCTGTCAGCAGCTCTTTAAAGAAGCTTCATACATTCCTGGGCTTGCATAGTTGCCAGAAAAAGATACATTTGATTTAAGGAAGTGCTGACAGGTGGGATATGTGCACCCAACCACACTCTGAATCACCTTTTCTCCTTCAAATCTGGATTGTTCCACAAGGCTAATAGAAAACCATGTTCATCTGTCAGCCAGGAACATTAATGCAATCATAAAGAAGTATATATACTCAGAGGCTCTGGAAAGTAATATCCCAGATATGTGAACCAGATCTCTTGATCATTAATGGAGTTTCAAAAACATTGAACACTATTTGAAGGAAATGTCATAATGTTTCTTATTACAGCTTTCTTTGCCATATTTTATCTGGCTACAAGTTGAAAAGAATGGTTTATAATATTCTTCTAGTGTCACTCATATTCAGCATTACAAACAGTAGCCTACACAGTTTACAATAACCCTGCACAATTGTCTAGAGATATTAGGCACGTATTTGCAGGGGTTGGGGTAAAGCTGTAAGGATTGTTTAAAATAATCTTCCAGAATGGTTTTTACCCCCTTTTTCTCACTAGGTTGTTTTGAGAATAATACACAATAACTGAGCAGTGGTGTCTATTATTAATATTGTAGAACAGGACTCATATGGATTCCCATCCAAAAGTTCCTATACATCTCAGATTTCAGGAAAATTCAAATCTATGAAAACCATACTGTCATACACACTCCTAAACTAAATCAGACTGTCAGTTGCATGTGTGTTTCTGCTTTTTGTTTTATTTCTTTTTTTCTGCAATTTCTTATGTGATAATGTTTTTATGTGAGACTATTAAGGTCGTTTTAGTGTTAGCGTTGTTATTATGTTTTGATGTAACTGTGAATGTTTTAATTTTTGTTTCTGTGCACTGTAAACTTCTGAGAGTTGTTTTGATAGCAGTGAAATAAAAGTTTGAGGTAATAAATTAATTAAAAGTTTCTGCACTTTTGATTGCCTTTAGACTGGTTGCATTTTTAAATATTCAAAAATTATTTATCCATCAGAATGAAGGCTAGAATAGGTCCTAAATAATTATCTGGTAGCTCATTTTCTTTTCTTTTTTTTCTTTTGTTTTATGCCCACAGCTAAAAGTTCAGATCAGAGATATATTATATTTTGCATGGGGCTCTACTATTGTTCCACGTTTGATAATAATCTGTATCATACTGTAAAGCAAAGAAAGGATTTAGTTCAGTTTTACTTTGCTGAATAATTTCTGAAGTGTACTTGAAAATCCAGTATTAAAAGTCTGAAAAAGAAACAAACCAATGAAAACTATACATCTCAAACAGTGGTGAAATGGTAATACTGCAGTTAAATGATAACACTGTACTATTTAAAATACTATATATATAGTCTTTGTTTACAGTTATAATAAATAGGATACAGTAAAGAGAATCAGGGCAGGTCTTGTGCTCTATCCTTAGTGGCATCGGTCTTTACCAAACCAGGTTAAGGATGGCTATTTGGACAGTTGTGCTCAGATACTAGCAGACTGTAGGTTTTATAAATACATACAGAAATAATTAAAATCTAAGGGGTTTAGGAAAGTTAATCTCCTTTCAGTAATCTCTGCCATAAAGCATGCAAAGTCACAGCTGGCAGAGAGCCCAAAGAGGACCGGCTGTTGGGCAGCACGTGGGGACTGAAGTTCAGAGAGATTAAGTGAAATCACCCCTCTGCTAGTCTCTTAGCTTTGAGGCTCTAGAATATTTTTCATGGCTAAGGTGGAATTTCAGCTAAACTCCCCCAAAAGCACAGAATGAATGAAGATGTAGTAAATTACAGGTGTATTTAAATAAAATCAATTGCTTGAATAGTCCCCCAGCTACTCAAAACCAAACAAATTCAAATGGGAATATGTTATTAAATATTATATGCCTTTAAATTTATCATTCCAGTGCCAGATAGAAGAATCATAATT
>JANHFT010003896.1:19339-40362 GCA_032467955.1 Pseudoxenodon macrops
ACACACACCTCTTGTATAAGATAGGTAGTCCATATAAGTTTCTAAATAAATAACTGGCAAAAATAGAAAGTCAAAAAATATTAGCAGGAAGTTTTCCCCACAAATAAAATAGTTCAGCTCTATTTGAATTTATTTCAAGGAAGTGCAGTAGCACAATACAATCTTTCTTTCTTTCTTTCTTTCTTTCTTTCTTTCTTTCTTTCTTTCTTTCTTTCTTTCTTTCTTTCTGTTTGTTTGTTTATTTCATGGCGTTTTCAGCAGAGGTGGGTTCCTACTGGTTCTATCCAGTTCTATAGTGTAGTCTTTCCTTTCCTTTCCTTTCCCTTTCCTTTCCTTTCCTTTCCTTTCCTTTCCTTTCCTTTCCTTTCCTTTCCTTTCCTTTCCTCCCTCCCTTTATTATTTTTACAAGTATTTCAACGCAGCGAACATATTCAACATACCAGAGGTGGATTCCTACCAGTTCTATCTGGTTCTACAGAATAGGTAGTAACTCCGTGATGACGCCATGGAGCCAGTTCTGTCGGTGTCTCCATGGGCGCCAACATCTTGGATTTTGCTTCTGTGCATGCGCAGAAGCTAGTTTTTGACTGGCGCACATGCTCAAGGCGTGACTCTGAGCAAACCAGTAGTAAGAACATTCAAAACCCACCTCTAGTTTTCAGGCCATTTTTGGGGCCATTGTGGTGGCTTTTTCAGGTTTCTGGCAGTTTTTGGCCCCATTTTAAAAAATGACCCAAAAACAGGCATGCGCACGCTGGTTTTCGGGTTTCTGGCACTCCGGCACACGCACATGCACACACATTTCTGTTTGGGCACTTGGTGATGAAAAGGTTTGCCATCACTGAAATGGACCATTTGCAGGGACTATAGCTGTTTCTATGTGATTGTGAGGTAGGAGTCTGATGATGTAGATTAATGGTTCATCCAGAAGCTGATGGGAATAGCTGTGCTCTTTCATAGGCTTTCTTGCTAGGGAGAATTATGATAAAGATGCAATGCTAGCAGAGACCCAATATCAGAGCAGAAATGATAATGAGAGATTGGATTGAGTGTTGTAGGGCCTGAACAAAACTAGTTTTTGGGATGCATTTGTGCTGTGGATAGATTTTAGCTAGGAAATTCTAAAACTAGCCATTCTCAGCTTAATCTCAGCATCTTTATCAGACTTTAAGCAACTGTCAAACAAACAAAAACAAAAGCCAAAAGCAAACCAAAGCTATTGATGCTATTTGAATGAAATTTGGCAGATCTGATTACCTCAGAGAAAAACAAAACAAAACTATTAGGCCTTCAAGTTCAATACAATTCTGCCCATATTGTCTTTCATCGTTAATGGTCATTTTAGAAAAGATCAACATCAAATTTAAAGTGACGGAATGTTATCCTCCTATACCTGTTTCAAATTTTGCAGTCTTCATCCTTTTGTAAACATTCAACTTGCCTGAAAATATAATTTAATGTGCAAAATGCATACACCGTACACTTTCGGAGTTGAGGTTGGGAGGGAAGGGTATAGGCCAGGGGTCTGCAACCTTAAACACTCAAAGAGCCATTTGTACCCGTTTCCCACCGAAAAGAAAACACCGGGAGCCACAAAACTCTTCCCTTGCCCGACTATTTCTTGAGCAGCCACAAAAGTAGCATATATAGTTGAATTAAATGTTCTGTTTTCTTCTGAAACTTTTCTTTTCTTGGATTTATCCATGGTTGGCCTACCGGGGTTGAAAAGCTCAATAAATTGCATGCTGGCAGGTGTCACACATTGGCGGTTGTGATGCATATTTTGGGCGACGGAGCCGCAGCAGAGAGATAAAGAGCCACAGGCGGCTCCAGAGCCGCGGGTTGCTGACCCCTGGCCTATCAGATTGGATCTATCCTTAGGCAGAGGGCAACCTCTGAGAGGCAACAGTAAAAGTGAAAGAGGGAGCTGTGTGCCCTGGCATCTATCCTGACATCTTCAACCACCACCATCCCGGTTGTCAATTTTCTCTTTCAGGTTCTATTTGGAAGAAACATTCAAGTGACATGGCCTTTGACCATGTAATGTAATGAGCAGATCATGGTCTTAGGTATGCAGGGAGTCCTTGACTTACAAACCATTTGTTTACTGACCGTTCAAAGTTACAAAGGCACATTAAAAAATTGACTTATGGCTGGTTTTCACACATATGCTCATTGCAGCATCAAGTGATTAAAATTTGGATGCTTGGCCACTGGATGTATGTATGACGGTTGCAGGATCCCAGAGTCAGCTGATCATCTTTTGTTCTCTTCTGACAAGAAAAGTCAACGGAGAAGCCAAATTCTCTTAACAACTTTGTTACTAATTTAAGAACTGCAGTGATTCATTTAACAATTGTAGCAAGAAAGGTCATAAAATGGGGCAAAACTCACTTAACAACTGTCTTGCTTAGGAACAGAAATTTTGGCTCAATTGTGGTTATAAGTCCAGGGCTACCTGTACTTGGAGTCTTACAGAATGCTTTTTATGTCAGGCACAGGATGAATATGTAGATAGATGAGAGAGATGGAGGGGGGAGAGGGAGAGAGAGAGATAATAGATTTATTGTAAGCTTAAGTTCTCTACAAGAATCTGAGCTACTAACCATCAAAGTAAATAGGCAGTCGATAAGAGTCAATGGAATTCCAGGTGGGCTGAACTTAGAACTCTTGTGGGTGTGAAAGAACTTGAGACTGATTATGAGTTTGACCCCTTCCCTGGATTCATCCAGGTCATCTACATTTTATTTATTTTTTATTTATTAAATTTACACGCTGCCCATCTCACTATCCAAAGAGAATCAAGATCGCTTGAGTCAATGTCCTCTTCACTTTCACTCCAGCCCCACCAATCATATTGAAAAGTTTGTAAGGGGAGGACTAAAATACAACTAAAGTCACGTTGATTCTCTGGAGGTTAATCTGATCCTAGGTCACCTGAATATTTTTTCAAATACTTGAGCTTTGATGTTATTCTAAGTCTGGAATGCAAATATTATATGGAATGATAGTGCTCTTACAGAGGAAAGGACAAGTTTTTGCATTTTGATAAAGCGATACACACTCTCATCCAAATTGGTGATGACTATACACAGTAAAGTTTAATTCTCTGAATAAACTCAGTTGTGTTACTCGATCTGTTCTTGGGCAGGACTGTTGCATATCAGATTTATAGTAGTCCTAAGCAAATCTTCATAGGTACAAATACAGCCATGGCTGCCTCAAGACTCAGAATTGACACAGACATTATGCACAAGCAAATGATAGAAATCCAGTTGCTACACTCTCAATATGATACTGTGAAAGTTAATTATAAAGGGTCTTCTATAATTTGTGTTGTACACCATTTCTTCTTTTCAGAACTTGGTGCCTTCTGAGCTTGATTGTTTGCTTGCAGACATTTCATTACTTGACTAAGTAACATTATCAGTGCTGGTGACTATGGAATTTGCTCCCTGTTTGTGTAGCTACGTTGAGTTATGAGCGTAATGGAGCTTGTCCATCATGGTCATCACTCATGACCATTGTGAATTAGGTCACCCATGTGAGTGACCTGATTTTACAATCTTTTTTGTGGTGGTCATAAGATGAACATAGAGGTCATTAAACAAATACCACAGTTGTTAAGTGAACCAATGTTTCGCTATAGGCCAGTTTTACCAAAAACTGGAAGTAAATGCTGATTTTCAGTGAAACTGTTGTAAAACGTGCCACGTGATCATCCCATAACTGAAGGATGCTGCAAATGGCCATAATTGCAGATTAGTTGCCAAGTGCCTGAAGGGCAATCACATGACTGCAGGGGTGTATGTGTGACCATTGGAACTTCAAATCCAGGTCAAAAATATTCCCAGGGAAGCTCTGCCAGAACTTTGAATGCTAAACAACTACTCATAAATTGAGGATTACATCTAATTTGCCCTGTCAGTAAAACATGTGGTTTTCTCCTTGGTAGTTCCTTGATTAGTTCTCCTATTTGTCTGGTATTAATCCCTGCTTCTCTGGGTATTGGTTGTAGAAAAGATTTATTTTGGTCTTTTTGCTTCTTTAGCTTTTTTATTATCGGTGATCTGTAAACATGGTTTATATCTATGTGGTTGATGATGGCTGACTTGCCTGAATGACATCCTTCAAGGAATTCCCTAACATTTTGGATCTAGCTTAGTCTGGGATACTGATAATTTTCCAGTTGAAACTATCCATGTGTTGTGAGATGAAGGGGTTTTCATTGTGTCTTCTGACTGATAGTTGCTGATCGTGGATATGCTCTGCTAATCTGCCTGACTGTCCTACATTTCTTCTTTGGCAATTATGATAAAATTAGGAGTAATCACAATTTAATTTAATACAGGTCAATTAAGCACCATTTCTCATTAAGCATTCTTTCCAAATTAGTGGAGGAAATTAGTTTTATTAACTTTTTTTCAAATGGTTTAAAAGACTGGAGTAATAACTGTAGTCTTCTTTGTGATTAAGAAATGATGTCAATGATGATTTTCTGCACAACTGTCAGGTCAGCAGTCTTTCCCATGATTGTGATTCCTACTGAACCAGACTGGGAGACCATTTAAAGGCTCAGGAACCCTTTGCAGGTGTTATGCTTTAATTAGCTGATTAGAGTGGGACACTTTGAGCCTAGAATATTGCACCTTTTCACAATATTGCACCTTTGCACCTGTAGCTATTGGTGACTCCTATCTGTTGAGGTAGCCAATTTGGTGCAATGGTTCAGGCATATTAGAAACTGGGAGGCTGATTTCTAGTCCTACCTTAGGCATGAAGTCAACTGGATGACTTTAAGCAGGTTCCTCTGGGAAAGTGCCAGAAATTGCATGGAATCAACACTGACTCCAACACACACACACACACACACACACACACTACTGTGTCCCATTTCCAAGGCATACAATTCTCCATACTATCTGGGGGAGGGGAAGTGAGCAGGAGGCTGCTATTCCACATTTGTTTTGCTTTTGGTCCTCTGGTTGGCTTCTGTGAGAAATGATGCTAATGTAGATGGTTCTTTAATTTTTTATTCAGCACAGTTCTTGTGTTGTCAAAAAATGGTGCATAGAAATGAACTAATTTAAAATGTGTCAAATTCTCTCAATAAAGCTATGCTGTCATACATGATTTCTTCCTCTAAATTAAATATCTTTTACTTCACTGCTGGACAATGAATCGGGGTTTTTGTTTTGAGAGTTGGAACATAACTAGGCCAGCCCTGTAGCCAGTACTGACCAACTAAATCTTGGCAAGCTTTTTTGACCCTTTTCCTCCTCTTCCTCCTCCTGGCTTTTCAAAGTTAAAGCAGTTTCTGGGTGGCATTGCTGGTATATAACCAATGCATAGTTATTCTGTCTCCTTTTCAAATATGGATTATCTTTATAATGAAGGATGAATGGAACCCGCTTGAACTTTAGTATAATATAATACCAATCTAATATGGATGGCAAGAAGTCCCAGTTTTCATTTGTTGAAGAAGTTATTCAACTGCAGCATTATATCATCTAGAGAGGCTGTATTCTCATTGGTAATTCAGGGCAATTGAATGCAAAAATATATTGGTTCCAAATCTAACTCATAAAATTGTTCCTTTTTCCAGGCTAGGGCTATTGCCGGACCCTTAAGACAGTGCAGTCAGGACCATAGTTTCAATAACAATTCAGAATGTGTAAATAGTAGACAATTTTGAATGAGCCAACATCAAAGAAATATTGCTACCAACATAATTCCACTCATTGATATTAAACATGTTTCTTTAGGATTTATGAGAAATCTATCTTGGAGGTACTGTATATATACAGGCACGTAGCTGCATTATTCAGAGTCTAGTTTAAGCCTTCCACATAGAAGGTGCACATGACATGCAATCCATTGAGACTGAGATTGATACACTTTCAGAAATTTCTTATTAGTAAGAAAAATGTTGAGCCTTGCCAGCAAAGTTATTTTCACAACTATGTTATGGTACCTGAAGTTATTCTGGGGAAGGAATTAGAATTTCTACCTGTATAAACAGTACTTCCACATAGTTGATTCGTTGCATTCTGTGCTCAATGTCACAATATTACAGTACCTTAATTTGTCTTCCAGATAAAAACAATGGTTCAAATAGCCAAAATAGCTTCTAACAGTCAGTCAGAGCTTGGACCAAATCAGAGTTTCTCAACTACGTTTGGGAGCTAAGCAACAAAAAAAAAAGTTAAGGGCACAGATCAGATAAACAAGTTGCTTTTATTACAGAAAAAAAGAAGCCCAGCTAACAAGATCATTTATTGTAGAATATAACATTTCATTTATATATGAACCCCAAGTTTTATTTTGTATCCTTTTCATTTGCTCCTAGGTGACAATGGGCTTAATTTCTTGGTTTTGTACATGAATGGCAATTGCTCCATGTTTTGATAACAATCCTGTCTGGTTACAGGCTCTTGGATTCTAACCTTGGCAACTTAATTCATGACACAATGTAGGACAGCTAGTATAGAAAATACTGAATGGTTTGATATGTAAGATGTTTAGAAATATAAATATTTTTTCTAAACAAATCCAAGTCGATCACTTATAGCTTTGGCAAAAAGCACCTGGAAAATGACATTGTTATTTCCTGTCCAATTTGAGCTACATTGAGCTGTCATTGAGAAATGTACTCTTTTTGTTTAATGACTGTAATATTTTATTTATCATCCAAAACCAGCAACCGGGCCTTGCAAACAAGCGAAGCCCCATCCATGGATGCAGGCAGCACACAAAACCACACCTTCTCTTGTCCATGGAAAAACTTATTTCCCCAGAACCGATCCCTGGTGCCCAAAAGGTTGGGGACCGCTGTCCTATACCAAACCCAAAAGTAATAGATTGGCTTAGTCAAGGAGTATCAAACTTGATTTCATTGAGGGCCACATCAGGGTCGTGTTTGACCTTGGGCTGGGGTGGCCATGGCTAGGGTGGGCGTGGCCAGCTCAATGTCACTCGTTTCGGGGGCGCCTATGGAGTCCTAAGTGCTCTGCCAGTGAAAATGGGCTACCAAGCTCCGTTTTCAGCTGTGACAGCCTCCTGCAACCCTCTGCCAGTGAAAATGGAGCTCAGGAGGGTCGCACACAGCCCTCTCAAGCTCCTTTTTCACTGGCAGAGGCATTGCAGGCAAGTCCTTCAGTGTTTCTAGGGTGACCCTGGGGCTAGATATAAGCACCCTGCAGGCAGGATCTGGGCCCCAGGCCTTGAGTTTGACAGCCCTGGTTTAGCCCATTAAAATAAGCTGGTGTGATAGCTTTTTCAGACACATTCAGTTATAATATGTGGATTATTTTGTGTGTATGTGAATCGTTGTATTGTTGGTATTTATTGACAAGCAAAAAATATAAAGGAAAGTTATGTATAAGTACAAGTTAATTGATATGTAAGGAAGTTGTAACATGCTGTTATTACCCAGTCATCTTAAACTGGATCGGGATTTGAACTTTTACAAAGATAAATGGTCATGAATCAATTCCAGGCAAAATTCACAAGTAGAGCAAGCAGTTAGCAAAGAACAGCACCATGGAGAGCTTCCTGGAGGACCATCTATGCTACTACTGTATCAAACTATCTAGTTAAGTCTCATGGTAGGATAACAGGCCCAAATCTCAGTCTGGGAATTAGTTTCCTGCTTTCCTTGTTGCAGGATACAAGATATTCCAAGTAAAGATGCCTTTTGTAATTGACTGATGGTGATTTTTGTTAATGCCAAAGGTATTCAAGTCTTGCTGCAGATCTTATGGGATTGCTCCTAAGGCCTATTACTATAGTGTTGTCTTTGTTTTCTTCTCCCACAGTCATTCTACTTCTATTTGCAGGTCTTTATAGCTTGTGGGTTTTTTTTACAGTTCTTTGTCTTTTATTCTGCTGTGTCCACTATCCAGACTTTTTCGTCTTTCTTTTTAACAATTGTTAAGTCTGGGCTGTTGATGCCTGTCTGTTATTATTTGGGTGGTTATTTCCAACCAGTTTTGAATTCAGTGAAAACTGAGTTCATGCTGAGTGGCTTTCTCCTCTTGTGAGAGTTGAAAGGTGAAGCTGGAACACCAGAAACAAAAGGACCTGAGGAAGATGAGACTATTATCAAAACATGGTGTAAATGCCCTCATGTCCAAGGTTGAGAAACAAACAGCATGGAAGGACAAGAGAAAGAAACCTAAAATTTAACCTTTGCACCATTATAAATGATAGGATAGGTTGCCTATATTCTTCTGTAGCTGATCTTTGTTATTAGGTATCTCAACAATCTCAGCAATGTACCTATCCATATTAAAGAATCTAAAGCATTCATATGCTGAAGAATGCTTTAGATTCAGGAGTGAGGAAACTTTGGCAGCCAAATAATTCATAGAGAAACAGCACGTGATATTCCTACTCCCATGAAATATTAGAGCTGTCCTTTAACAGATAGTGAAACTGATATGCTGGAGAGGGAAGAATATTTGAAAACAAGCCGTACCAAGAGAACCATTGCTAAGCATGTATGGTGTGCACTTTTTTCTTCCATTTTATACCGATAGCTATTCACAGTAGTAGTTACCACAATGGTTATAGTTGCAAGTTGTAAGAGCCATGGTGGTGCAGTGATTAGAGTGCAGTACTGCAAGCTACTTCTGCTGATCAATGGCTGCCAGCAGTTAGGCAGATCGAATCCCACCAGGCTCAAGGTTGACTCAGCCTTCCATCCTTCCGAGGTAGGTAAAATGAGGACCCAGATTGTTGGGAGCAAAATGCTTACTCGGCAAACCACTTAGAGAGGACTGTAAAGCACTGTGAAGTGGTATATAAATCTAAGTGCTAAGTTCTCCTGAGTGCTAATTGAGTTTCAAGAATAAAGTTTGTTATATCTTGTGTAAAATTCTGATTCCTATGGCATCACAATGCTACTACTCGGTGTAATTTTCAATTTTTAAACAATTATTTCAAGATAAGATGCATATGCAATTTAATTGAAAAAGTATCAGTGCCATATTTTAACATTTGAATTTCAAAGAGTACAAAGAGTGCATTTCAATAAGTAAGTGGTTGATTACATCAGGGTTGGTGCTATACATATAATCATGTATCTATTTTGGAGCAGAGAGAGAGAGAAACAAATGAAACTCACATCAAAGAAATTCTTATTCTTAAGATTTATCTGTGCATCCTCTTGTGTATCCAAAATATAGCCTTTTCTTGAAAATAAATAAATAATAAATGTTTTTGCTCAAAAAAAGAAAACATGAAACCTTTACCTTTTATTTCATATCATATATATCTTGGATAAATGCAGGATGTGTTTGCTTCAAGTTTTATTGCTTTTCAAGAGTACCTTTTCCAAATTGCACTTGAAGTAATCAAAGGTCCTTTGACTTTAGGCATATCTCCCATTTGAAAGAAAAAGTCTTAAGATTAGAATTCCATATCTAATAAAAAGTTTCATAAAATATAATACACACTCTTGTTTTATCTGAGTGGGACTATTTCCTAGAAATGTGCATGATGGTGTTGACATTGCAAAGCTGGATTTTTTTGCCTAATACAGTGTCTAGTTAACATGTGCTTGATATCCCTAAGATGACACTTTTCCTTTTAAAATGTATCTCTAGTTCTTATAACATAGGAAAGTGACTTACTACAGTTTAGTAACCAGCTGTCTCTTTAGACCAGTTACCTGTTCCAACTAACAGCAGCTTTTAAAAATCTAATTCCACCCTTTTCTCATCAATCACTATCTAATCCTTTTAACTAGAGGTGCTAGGAGCTGAAGCAAGGAATGTCTATATGTGAATCAGATGTGCTGACCCTCTCTCCTAATTATGAAAAGTCTAAAAATACAACAATGTATCCACTATGGGTTGGTAAAATAGATGCCAGCTCAAATCTTCTGGTGTGTGTGTGTGGGTCTATTACAATGTCCAGCACATTTTCTTTTTTTAAATGCCTCTCCTCAAAACTCTGCTGGTATAATTTAAGAAAGACTATATTTACCCAAATAAATAGGCTATGATGAGCAAGTAACACAGGAGTTTAATATTCCCACCTACCTATAGGGCTAGCCTCTTCCCAGATGATGAACCTGCACTAATTTGTCATTTGTTTATTCGTTGGTTTGTTAGATTTATGTGCCACCCATCTCACCTAGAAGCACACTTTTTGATTCCTCCATATCAGTGTTCGCTGTTATCCAAACATTTGGATTTTGGTTTGCAGCGATTGGGGAGAACATCAGAATGAACCGGATTCAGAATCTGTTATTCTGGAGAACTTGGCAGGAGTCACACATTGATACAAAAGTGTTGAAACCTCGGCAGCCAAATAATTCACAGAAACTGCACATGGTACTGCTACTCCCATTAAATGTTAGAGCTGTCCCTTAACAGATAGTGAAGCTGATACGCTGGAGAGGGAAGAATATTTGAAGACAAGCTGTCCCAAGAGAGCCATTGCTAAGCACACGTAATGTGCACTTTTCTCTTCCATATCTTATGGCTATATACTCACAGAAATAGTTACTACAATAGTTATAGTAAGTTGCAGGTTCTTCCTGCTGCTAAAGAAAAGATTATCTTAGGAATGCTGCATAATTGCCAGAAAGAATAACAGTGACACTCAACAGGAACATGAATGCAAGTTCAGGCTATCTGACTCTGTCCTCTTCATCTGTATGCACTTCCAGGGTGTGAGCTACGTTTGACATGCGCTGCCTGACTGAGGAACTACTGCATTAATTGTCTGAAGGAGCACTGCCGTGGCAATTCAAAAAAGTAGGTGTGTTTTCATTCTGCTCCCATGTTGCTACTTATTTGATTATCTATTTATTGTATTTATATCCTGCCTTGTCTTCTTGGACATGGGGCATCACCCCTAATTTTATTAACACAGCAATAATCAGTTAAGCTGAGAGATAATGGCATCAACTAATAAATGCTCCTGGTGGACTGGAGATTTGAACCTAGCTTCCCAGGTTGACCTTAGCAGTTATATTATGCGTTGCTGTTCCTGATTTTCTTGCAATTATGGTTTTGTCAATGAGAGAAAATGCAATTTTCCCAGCTACTTTGTTGAATTTGCATAGAGAAAGGTATAGCTTGCTAACTTGGCTCTAGGATGTTTTGAGAGGAAATTCTCTCTTCAAAACAGGTGGCAGGCAGAGTTTCAGAAGAAGATAATTTTTTGTATCCTTTGCTTATCCCAGTTGTTTGTCCTGAGAATATTTGAAGCAATAGAAAAGAATATTTAGTAAGTACCAAGCAAACTTCTATGGATCCAGTTACTGGACCCCAGTAACTGTACTGGTGATACAGTGGTTAGAATGTAGTACTGCAGACAAACTGCTCACAACCAGGAGTTTGATCCTGATGGGCTCTAAGGTTGACTCAGCCTCCCATCCTTCCAAAGTCGGCAAAATGATGACCCACATTGTTGGGGGCAATATGCTGACTCTGTAAACCACCAGGAGAGTACTGCAAAGCACTATGGGGCAATACATAAGTCTAAGTGCTATTGCTACTGGAGTATCCCAACATGAGAGTTGTTTAGTGTATGTATCCTACAATTGAATATAGAAATGGACATGTAAAATAGGCCTAAAAATAAGGAGAGAATAAATGCATTATTAACTACAAAATTTGGTGTGGTTTGGTATAATATTTAACAACTCTCTTCTAAAGTTATGTGATTAGATAACATCTAATGAACAATTCTTGATGATTGTTTGAACTTTCAGTCATTGCTCTTATTTTCAGTTTGTATAATGTTTATTTTACTGAACAGCAAAACTTTTTTTTTTGGCATAGTCTTTATTTCTTGTAGCATAGTAGAGGACATTATTGTGAATTAAATGTTTGGATTCAGCCCTGATCTTTTTGGAGAAACTACAGGAGAAGTCTAGAGAATCCTGGATCCATTGCAAATACCATTTCTGTAGATATTACTTCATTATTATGAGTGAACTACAGTTCCATCTTATATTATTTATGCTTAATTATAATTACTGGTTCAGACTAGGCTGCCTTTGCATATAGATAACTTAGCTCCAATCAAGAGTTAAAAATATATTTAGTATTGAATTATAACTAATTAATGACTAGTGTAGCTGGTCATTAAACAGAATTATTCAATGCTTTGCATACTTCTTTACCTTTTTCTATCATTAGCAAATAATGATGCAAATAACCAGCTATATTGAAATGAATTAATTTCATCCCACAACACCATGAGTTGACCTGTTTATGGAAATGGATTATATTTCTGCTATGAAGCTGCATGACCCCTTGGCATTGCCTGGACATTGTGCTATGCATTTTTTATATGGGTGCTAGGTACCAAATGTGAGTCTGCCTACATATAAAGCATGTGCATTATTCTTCCATAAAAGCAGAAATACATAAAAAGAGAAATAAACAGGATGCTTTTATACATTCCTATATCTTATCCATTGAGCAGAGATGGTTGGTTTCCTCAAAGCTCAATCAATATTTTCCCTTTTGTCATCTTTGAAACATCTCTTAATTTTTTTGCTATGGGACAAAGAGCTTTCTTTCATCCAGGGCCTCCTGAATGCTTCTTATGTCTTATAAAGAGAGGGCACTAAGAGCAGTTAGTACTATATGCTCTACACAGTTTCTTTTACTTATCCTTATTTAATGCATGATGCATTGTCATAGATATAAGTAGGCTGGACTCCTAGCCAAGGGGCATTTATGTATGGCAATAGGAATGTAAAATGTATCAATGCCTCCTGAGGAAAATAGGCCAAAAGTTGCTGTTGCCTAATGGTAACATTTAAGATTGAATGCTTTATAGATATTTGGTAGGAAATTGCAGTTAGGCATTTTTGCTAGGAATAGTCACAATTTAAACAGAAATCTTAAATCTTGGAAGAAAAGCTATTATCACTGTTGCAGTCAATGACCTAGAACAGTGACAGCAAACCTTTTAGGCACCGAGTGCCCAAACTCTGCATGACCAAATTGAAAGGTGCACGCGCACACAAACATGTGCATATGCAGATATGCATGAATTTGTGCATGCACAGATGTGTGTACATGCAAATATGCATACATGCATGAATGTGCGCGCATGCGCAGCAGAGACCCGAAGACCAGCTGGCTGGTGGGAGACGGGGCATCCCAATACCGGCAATGCAGCAAGAAGTAAGCTTCTGTTTTATCATTTGCAGGGAAATAGAAGCTCACGAAAGAAATGCCACAGAGATGGCGTATGTGTCAGTAGAGAGGGCTCTGCACCTCTGGCACATGTGCCATAGATTCGCCATCATGGACCTAGAATATTGATTTTAGGAGGTTAAAACCTTTAGGATACTTAAAACCTTGGAAAGCAAAGCTAAACAAGGAAGGGTTGTTGTCTGCATATTTAATAATGCATAGTTCTGAGACTTGAAACCCAATTTCATTTGGCAGAGCCATAAGATTAAAGAACAACTTTAGGGAAACCAGAATGTAAATAGCATTCCATTCTAGTTTCTTTAGGTGTCTTTCCTAGTCATTAGATAACAAACAATACGTCTGACATAAATAGGATTTGGTTATAATATATTTTAGCTTTAAAATATACATTCTAGAGGAGAAGAACCTTTATTTTTTTATTTCAACAACTATTTGCTTATTTCACTAATCCCTGCCCTTCTTTCATTGTGCATTGCATTTTCTAGGTTTTCCAGCTCTATGTGGAAACATTCATTGTCCACTTTGCTGCCCATTGCTAAATAGGGAGTCTTTCTCATATGTGTTAAGGAGGCACAACACCTCTAGAAGTCTTTTCCCCATAGTAAAAGAAGCTCTTTTCTTTCCTCTTGATCTCAGTGCAAAAACATATCTGGGATTGTGCTTGTGCCTTTTGGTGAAAATTAAGTCTTGCTGACATCCATTTCATGAGAATATTCACCACATGTTTTCAAAATTCCAAATGTGCCAATATCCCCCCAAAAATGCCAGAAAAGAAGAACCATAACTGAGTGGTAGAATCATAGATATATGGGTAAAAGTACTCACATCTTATTTTCTGGTATTCTAAAAGGGCATTTCCAAAACTCCCGAAATTGATCAGTCAGTATAAACCATATTGAGTTAGTTAGTTAGATAGATCAATACCATTCTAGTTATTGTCTTTGGAATGTTCAAAATATTAGGACCATAAAGTTAGCACCTTGGTGTAATGCACTTTTAGTAATTAGTGTTGCATTGCCCTAACACAATTTTTATGATGATGATAATAATAACCTACTTTTTTTTTTAACTTGGTGGCCTCCACTTGTCTTGAAAAGCACCTGTGAAGGTGGAAGTTGAGGGCACCAGTCTGGAGAAAGCTTCTCACCATCCTTGGCAAGTAATTCTACTACCATAGAGTGTGAGCTGAAATTGGCTATGGTGTTCTGATGCTAGGGAGGAGATCTATAAATACAAGAAATGTCTATGACTATTGATTTTTGCAAAGGGAAACATGAAATAAAATGTATTTAATAATCTATTAAATTTCCATTACATTTAATACACTGATGGTAAAACTGTAAGGGAAGTATGATCTTGTAGATGACATCAAATTTCATCAGTGTAGGAGTTAGCTTTGTTAAAGAGACTGGTTATGGGAGTAACATTCAGCTTATTTTGAAGTTTTGTCATGATTAGAAGAAGTGTTGAAAATCTGCTTTCATAAAAATGCTGATAAAAGTTGTAGATGGAAAATAAATTTGGAGCTTGAATAAGCAGCAATTGAAAATGTGTGGGTAAATGAATGGAAAAAATATGTAGGCGTATGCATATATGTTGCGGTTGGAATACATATCTAATTCTATTTATTTTATGGCTTTATGTTATCCATGTTCTACCTTTAACTGTGACCACCAAATGGGACACTTCAGAGCTTGCAGGGCAACAACGATCTTATTTGATTCCATGTGTGCTGCCTGTAAATGTAGAGGTTGCATTACTGTAATCTGGAATCCCCCACAATGTTTTATTTTTATGAAGAGACCCAAGAGAATAAATGAGTACCTTAACAAGGAAGCATGATCCAAGTGCTACTTCAAAAGCACCAGTCTCACTGGCAATTGATCAAGATAACATTCTGGAAGCATGGTCGTTGGCAAAGCAGAGGACAAGTCTTGAGAAAACAGATGGCCAGGTTAAGGAAGGAATAGGAAAGGATGTTTGGGAGAGAAATGAAGAAATGGGGAAAGGTACCGTAAGTAGAGGACAACAAACAAAGGAGACAGGGCATATTGTCAGAGGAGGAGGAGAGGGAAGTGGGGTAGGAGGATTGGCAAGATCCTTTGGCAGCAGCCTCAATGTAAATCTGTGACGGAGTGGTGCCTGTAAGCCAGTTGCAATAGTTTTCACTGTCATTTATTTTGATTCAGAGGACAGATAGCCCTGAGGTGCTGTAGTGCTGGTGGTTTTGCGAATTGAAGATTAGCAAGGGGGAATTGAGTAATGGTGCATTCCTCTTTCCCTTAGGTGCATGGCTCATAGAATACTATTGGTCATTCATGACAAGGAAATGCTCATTTCACAGCATTTCCCTGAGGGCCATTTATGTCTGTGGTCTAAAAGTCACATGGAATTCTACAGTATTAGGCAATAAATATCCATGGCTTTCTCTTCCATGACTTTGTCTAATCCTCTACAAAACAGTCTGAAGTAGTAGCCATTGCTGTATCTCAAGGGACCTAATTCTGTAATTTTGCTATGCCCTGTAGCTATAACTTCCTCTAGCATGCCCTGAATTTTCCACAATTCGACATCAGTGGACAACCCCTGAAAAAATAAGAGAAAAAAACTCCCAATCTTCACACCTTGCTGAGATATACGCACTTTAGGTCCTGTCTTACCATTTTTCCTACCTAACTGCCCTTCCCAAACATTTTAAACGTACCACATAGGTGAATCACTTTTTTCAGCAATAAGCATTGAGGTATAGCAAACAAAAATTCTGTATGATGTTTGTATGAGGGTTTATCAACACTGCCTTTGCAGTATTGCAGGATCCCCCTCTTTCCCTAATTGCAACTGGCCCCTCTATCAGGAATGTGTTACCTTAACTAAATAATCTAAAAATAATCAACAAATAGCCCTTAACCTGATTAAACATGACCTACAAGAGTTACACTTGGCTTCAATGAAATGAAGGAAGGAAAGAAGCTTGTGCAGCCTTTAGATGTTCAGGTTCGTTCTGTAAATTGACTAGGAAAAGCCTCTACTATATATCCATCAGATTATTTACATTGCATTTCCATTAAAATAGTTTACCTTTCTTGATCCCAAATTTCAAATTTTAGAGGAATTGATAAAATAATTCATGGAACTGATTTTAGGCTTTGGAGTTAGGTCAAGGAACAGCAACCTTAAACACTCAAAGAGCCATTTGGACCAGTTTCCCACAGAAAAGAAAACACCAGGAGCCACAAATCCCGTCCCGTGCCTGACTATTTCTTGAACGGCCACAAAACTAGCATATGTAGTTGAATTAAACATTTTGTTTTCTTCTGAAACTTTTCTTTTCTTGGATCTATCCATGGTTGTCCTACCAGGGATTGAAAAGCTCAATAAATCATGTCCCAGCGGGTGTCACATATTGCCGGTTCTGATGCTTATTTTGAGTGACAGGGAGCCACAGCAGAGGGTTGAAAGAGCCACATGCAGCTCCAGAGCCGCGGGTTGCTGAGCCCTGAGGTAGGTAGTGATATGAAATGTTTCTCATAATGAGCCCTGAGGTAGGTAGTGATATGAAATGTTTCTCATAAGGCACACACACTTATCATGGTTGGTATTGTTACTTGTCTAGAGCCCATTAAACCTCTTTCCATAGCATTCACCTGGCAATGCTGTGCCCATCTGCATGCATACAGCATAAGCAGAATGTGTTCCTTTGGAATATAGTTCTCTTCCCATGCACCCATGTGCAGATGTAAAAGCAGGCATGGTTTCTGGCCAGATGTGATTATATACCACTTGCCATTGTCATAATAGAAGAAGAGCTTTCCTGCTGTGACTTTCAATTTTCCTTCAGACAGAGGAAAAATGCGGACACACATGAAGTGGTGGGTTTCTTGGTGGGTTTCATGATCTGGTGCACACAGTTGTGCAGTTTTGGGTAGATGTAGATGCAGGTTGGATATTTGCAGTCATGGATGAACACTATGCCATTTAGCACCCCTTAAGGACTTCTTGCTGAAAAAAAGAGAAGAACAAACTTGTGATTTATGGGTTTGGAAATTGGAAAAGATAGCTTATAGAAAGAAAGGAATTATGATGTAATCTTAGAGAGAGGGGATATATATTATATGTATTTATAACTGCTGTGAAGAAGATTGAAGCTGCTTCTTCAGAATCTTCCTTTCCTTTCCTCTCCTTTCTTTTCTTTTCCTTTCCAATTTTTTTTCTTTTTCAATTTCTTACTAACTTTATTCTTAATTTAGTATGTGTACTGTTTTTAACCTGGTTGAAAAACTTCTTCAATAAAAATCATTTTAAAAATATTCTGCCACTGAGCTGATTGGGGCTCACACTTCTGAGAGAAACTTTGGGTACTTTAGGCTGAGGTATCTTATGCACGTTAATCTGTAAGCAAGCCTAACTTAGTTTAATGGATTTACTATACTTTTGAGCAAGCATGCAAAGGAATGTGCTGCAAGTTGTCAGAGTAACAACCAGTTTTACACTTTGCTGTTCAGATGGTGAAATTAAGCTAAATGAACAAAAGGAAAATGTTTATCCATCCTCTGATACCTAATAGCAGTTGTTCATCATAACCAAGTTTCTCTTGGGAAAGATGTGGGAGGGTGAGGTATCTTTATCTTTTAAACCTTTCATTTGAGTTTTTAAAAATGATAATAATGCAGGGGCAGGGGGAGATAGATAAAGATGTGCAACTTATTACTAGCCAGGTTGGCAACAGTATTTCTTGATAACAAACTATAACTATATTCATTTTTCCCAATGACAAAATGTTTTGGCTGGAAAAATACATTTTCTTTACAATAAAAGCATAGCCTCAATGGAAGGCCAATGGACAGTGTGCTATAAATGAAAAAAATCACCACATTTGTTTATATAATTAATGTACATTTTTGAATGCATTCAAGTTAGTAGCCCCATTTACAGTACCTACTTGATATGATTGATCCAAAAGAATAGAAGGATCCTGTATCTTTAAAGTTGAAGAGAGGAAGGGATTAAGTTTAGTTTATTTTGCAAAATTTTGCAAAATCCTCTGTTCTGTCCCACAATTCAAGGGGAAAAGACCCATCCTCATTTGCACCCATCCTCATTTGCACCTTGCATTAAATTTCTTAAAATGAAAATCCTGTTCCTTTTGCCTGGTGGCTGCTTCAGTTGTATTCACTCACCATGCTGCAGCTGAGGCCAATAAGCAAGGATATGATCGTATGAACACAAAGCATCTCACCAGGAAAGTTTTAATACACCTTTCACTAACCTGGTACCTATGAATATGGTGACTACTGCCTCCCATATTGCCAAATATCCTAGGCCAGGGATCTCCAACCTTGGCAACTTTAAGCCTGGTGGACTTCAACTCCCAGAATTTGCTGGCTGGGGAATTCTGGGAGTTGAAGTCCGCCCGGCTTAAAGTTGCCAAGGTTGGAGACCACCCCCCTTCCATCCAGAACATTTGACGTGCTCTCAAAAAAGTGCCCATAAAATCTCTCTCAAGCCTTCTGAATTGGAATGGACTCCATCCAATCTTAGCCGAAAACCCCAAACGTATATGATCCGTAAACGGTAACGAAACTTATTACGCACCAAGCTTTCTCCCTGCCTGGCGTAGCAGCGATTTTGCTGGGTTTTGGTTTTTTTTACAACTCCAACCACCCACAACAAGGGTGTCTCCCCTCCCGTTCACGCCCCCCCCGTCAGCAACCATTCTAGCGTGGTACAAACCCAGATCTGTTGGCCAGAAGGCTTCCCATGGCTGGATGCCCCGTTTTGGAAAACCCATCAGGGCACATATCAAACCCAGACCACCCTTGCGCTCCCTCGCTGGCATGCCAAGCGTCTTTCCTCTGGCTGTCTCAATTCAAGCGCCCCCCCACCTCCCGTCGCTCGGAATAAGATTGGACAAAGAAATAGCAACCGAGCGATTTGCATGCCAGGCAGGTAATTACGGAATCTGTAAAATTACAGTGATTAGGCAGCCTTGAGAAGGTCTGTTCCAAGCATCTTGGGGAGGGGGAGGGAGGGGGAGAGAAAGAGAGAGAGAGAAAGAGGGGGGGGAAAGAGAGAGACATACACACACACATACAGAGAAACAGAGAGAGGGGAAGAGAAAGCAAGAGAGAAAGAGAGAAGACGGAGGGAAAGAGAAAAAGAGAGAAAGCGAAAGAAAGAGGGAGAGAGCAAGAGACACAGAGAGAAAGAGAGGGAAAGAGAGAGAGAACAGAGAGAGGGAGAAACAGAGAGAGGGAGGGAAAAAGAAAGAGAGAGAGGGAGAGAGTAATAATTCTATTCTATTCTATTCTATTCTAATAATTCTACTCTATCCTATTGCTATTCTAATAATTCTATTCTATTCTAATAACTCTATTCTATTCTAACAATTCTAATCTATTGCTATTCTAATAATTCTATTATATTCTAATAATTCTATTGTTATTGCTATTCTTATTCTTATTTATTCTAATTCTATTCACTGGGCCTTCCAATGATCCAGGCCCCCCTCTCTTTTTACATATACTGCGCCCCACTCCAAAATACCCCCCTCCAATTAGGAAAGGGAGGGTTTAAGGAGTGAGCCTTTTCTCCTGAAGAGGTGCCAAGAGAGAGAGAGAGAGAGAGAGAAGTTCCTGTTTGCCTCCCAAATTCCTGTTTCCTAATTCTCCCAAGATTTGGTGGGTGGCTGTTTATTTAAACCTTCATCCTCTTCACATCCTAAATGAGAGTTTAGTTGTGTTTCCTGTTAAAGAAAAAATTAAAATCTCCGAGGGTGGGTGAAAGCAGGAAGCAGCTCCAGCTAAATTACTGTGAATTATATAAAGCTGGTGCAAAGATTTCAAACACTGTGTGACACAGAGAGAGAGAGAGAGGGAGAGAGAGAGAGGGAAAGAGAGAGAGAGAGAGAGAGTGGTATTTTTATCTCTGTAATACTTAGGCATTTCCTCTTTTAAATTCCTCCTACCAGCTAGTAAGCCTCAGTTTAAATGCTCTCTTCCTTAAGAAGGATTTGAAAGGACAGATAATCCAAAACTCACAACAATTCATTTAATGACCATTACTGCAGCACTGAAAAAAAGAAGACTTATGACTGGTTTTCACACATGCAGCATCCCCCCCATGGTCATGTGATTAAAATTCAGATACTGGGCAACTGACTCACATTTATGACGGTTGCAGTGTCCCGGGGGGTCACGCGATCCCCTTTTGCGACCTCCTGACAAGCAAAGTCAATGGAGAAGCCGGACTCACTTAACAAACCGTATCATTGACGTAACAACTGCAGCGATTCACTTAACAACGCTGGCACTCTCTCGCTTAGCAACAGAGATTTTGGGCTCAGCTGTGGACGTTAAGTGGAGGACTACCTGTATTAAGTGTATTTTAGAGTGGCTTTCAGACAATATGGAATTCTTGCTCGGAACAAGCAGTTTTTCCCCTCCCGTTGCATCCAAGGAGTAACCAGTTTTACCCTACATAGCAAAACTACCAAGTGATGTAGTGGCCGCCCAGTGGTCAGAGTGCAGTATTGCAGGCTAATTTTGCCGACTGCCAGCAGTTTGATTCTGACTGACTCAAGGTTGACTCAGCCTTCCATCCTTCCAAGGTGGGTAAAATAAAGACCTAGATTGTTGGGGGACAATAGGCTGACTCTGTAAACTGTTTAGCAAGGACTGTAAAGCACCGTAAAGCGGTGTATAAGTCTAAGGGCTATTGGAAAGAAAGAAAGAAAGAAAGAAAGAAAGAAAGAAAGAAAGAAAGAAAGAAAGAAAGAAAGAAGGACGGAAGGAAGGAAGGAAGGACGATATTAGAACATTTCTGCAAACACAGTGA
>JANHFT010003896.1:40462-53006 GCA_032467955.1 Pseudoxenodon macrops
ATTTGCTGGCTGGGGAATTCTGGGAGTTGAAGTCCGCCAGGCTTAAAGTTGCCAAGGTTAGAGAGCCCTAGCCTAGGCAACCCCCAGAAAATCTGAGTCATTAATTTTTGGGAATTCTGGTTCCAATGCATCTGGAGGGCACAAGTTTAACAGACTAACAGATTTGGAAAGAACCTTGGAATCCTTCTAGTCCAATTCTCTGCTCAAGCAGGAGATCCTATACCACTTCAAATAAGTGGTTGTCCAATCTCTTCTTAAAAACCTCCAGTGTTGGAGCACCCACAATGTCTGGATGCAAGCCGTTCCACGGATTAATTGTACTGTCAGGAAACTCTCTTTAATTCTAGGTTGGTTCTTTCTTTGATTAGTTTCTATCCATTGCTTCTTGTTCTGCCTTCTGGTTGGAGAATCGGTTGACCCCCTTCTTTTTTGTGGCAGTCTCTGAGATATTGCAACACTGCTATCATGTCATGCCTAGTTCTTCTTTTAATTAAACCATTCATGCCCAATTCCAGCAACCGTTGTTTTAGTGTCAAGTCCTAGTAGACATTTCCCTACAGTATCCATGTAGCAAAGTGGGAGCACCAATTTACCAGTAGTTTGTTGTTTCTTTCTTTTAAATCACTGTAAACTCTAGTTTGAGAAGAGCACAAAGGCCAAATCATGTTGTTCTTTCCACCTAGATTAAAATTGTTATCCTACTGAGAGAAGGGGCTTTTTTGTGCGTGCTTTGAACTACTGATTCAAACTATGCCATCATTTCTTCCCCAAGAATGATATTCCTGGGCAGCTGCTCTGGAGGGATACTCTGCTTGTACTTAGCATCTGTCTGCTTGATACTCTAACAGAATGAATAGAGTTTAAAAAATGTAAGAACAGAGACCAACGATTGTGCTTTGCCAGTTTAATATTTAACCATGCCGGCTTGACTTGATTCTGCTCTCAGCTTCCTCTGGTGTCAGCAGCAGCAGCAGCAGCACCCCTTTACAAATATTCTAAATGAAGCTGGCATCCACGCATTCCCTAATGTGTGATCTCTGCACAGCTTGCCTTGAGGTTTTACTTCTGCCCAGATATAATTCCTCCACTGTCATGTTTTGCAACAGCTCCCACTCCAGCTGTGTATTGTCTTTGGAGACTTTAAAAGTCCTATTTCACTAAGTAATATTCCAGTGGTGATTGTTATTTTACACTTCCTGGGTTTTTTAAAAATAAAATACAGAATTGGGAACAGTAAGAATGGAACCTTTTGTAACTGAATCCACATGAATATTCCCACCATACAGTATAAGCAATTCATCAGAACACCAATCAGAACACAGCAACAAAGACTGTGGTTTTCCTAGCAATGGAAGTTTTTAATAATAGAACGCACCAATATGAAGAAAACTTGGATATATCCACACATAATATGCATGGTGGCCGCCCACTTGCTTGCTTTTGCTTTGCTGGCGTATGCTTTTTTATAAGCATATTCTAGGAGTGATCAAAGTATTTGGAAAGTTAAAAAAGCAGTGAATAGAAACCTGCTTTAAAATATGTCAGATTTTTCTTTTAGCTCACTGTGTAATGTGTATCAATCTATAGCATCTATGGGTGTCCCAAAAATCAAGATAACACTTGTGACTTCATTACTGAGGCCTCACCTCCTTTGAATGTGCTTCAAAATCACAAGCACACATACAAAAGGGTAGATTCAGTCTCACAATTACTGCGTTCATGACTTCTTTCAACCTCTCTGTGGATCTCTCCTGGGCAGCAATACTAATCATGGAAGATCTTTAGTGTTTTTCTTTTGTTGCAAAACAGCAACTATCAGCATCAATCGTCATCAGCCATGCTGGTTGAGACTATTGATTATAGTTTAACCATGTCTAGAAAGCCATATGTTTTTTTTCCTGCTGCATAATCTTCAATAAACTTCCTATTACCTGCTAGAGTGTTTTATTACATATAAACTTGTACAAAAAGTTTTACTTGGGATATTAAAAACTTAACACAAACTAATAAAGAGAAAAAGCAGAAAAAAGAAAAAGGAAAAGAAAGGAAAAAGAAAAAGTGCCAAAAGAAAAAAAGAAATAGAAAGAAGCTTCTAATTTGTTTTATAGCAAATATTACAATTGCAAAGTTATTTATTACTCTAGGATTACAACACAAAACTCACTCTTCTCTATTTTTCCCTAATCATCAAATCCACAAATCATAACTTCATTTTTTTTACAAATACAAAAAAATCATAAAGGGTTTCTAGTCAACCATAAATATAAACAAAAAAAATTTCTGTAAGCAGATAAGTTAATTTAGACATCTCTTCAAGTTCCATCATCTTCATCAGCCATTCCTCCATTGTGGGTATTATCAAACATTTCCACTTTTGGATATATAGTTGTCTCACTGCAGTTATTACATATACAATAAAGTTCTTTTTTCTGTTTGTTTATCAGTTAGTCCAAAAAGAAAAATCTCTGTTTCCAATTGTACTTTAAAATCTTATGAATTAATATATGTATTTGTATCCATATTTTTGACTTTTTTACATGTCTCCCATGCATGATAAAGCATCCTTTCAAGTTGTCACATTTCCATAAAATATTATAAGTGCCTTTATACATTCTAGATAATTGGTGACAAAAATCAACAATATATCATTTTATAAAAATTATCTTTAAGACTAGCACACTGTAAATTTCAATGCTTTCTACCAGTGGTGGTATTCAATTTTTTTCCCTACTGGTTCTGTGGCAATGGCTTGGTGGGGGGGATGTCATGTGACTGAGTGAAATTGATGTCACTCATGGCCATGCCCACTCGGTAACATGACCCCCACACCACCAAGCCATGCCCACAAAACCCAGTAGGAACAAAATTTGAATTTACAGCTATTGCAGCCTTTATTTCTACCTATTTTCTGCACAGGCCTGGCCTAATCTGTCAAAGGCCTCCTCCTGCATGCCATCCGCTCACCCTTTGCCAGTCACATTTAAACTTAATGTGCAATGGGGAAGACAGTGTCCCCTTCTCCTCCTCCTGCATGCCACCCACTGTCTTCACCAGTCGCACTTAAACTTAACATGCAAGGGGAGAGACAGCATCCCTTTCTCCTCCTCCTCGCGTGCAGCACTTAAACTTAGCATGTAAGGGAGAGACGGTGTCCGTTTCTCCTGGAGCCTGATGAGAAGCTATGCAGCTTCCAGGCCCCTGCGAGCGTCCTCCGGCTGGCCACGTCCTCCCAGCCAGTGCACCGGCTTCTCAGCTGGCATTCTGTAAGACCAGAAAGTTTCTCTCTGCCTGACTTTATGGATTTACTTACAGGACCCAAAGCATTGTGCTTCCAGCGCCCATGAGGAAGTGAGGCTTGAGGCAGTTTGGGAGCTTGTTAAAGAGGACCACTCCTCCACCCCAGCCATGCATTTTCAAGCCCGGGCTGCTTGGAGTGAAAAGCTATTGTTATTTAGCTCCCAAGGCCAAGAAGGACACTGCTGAAAAGCCCCACTTTACCACAGTGGGCCTCATCACTCGTGACTTAAGATTACCTGAAGACTTACCTAAGTGTTTTAAAAGTAAAGGTTCCCATCGCACATATGTGCTAGATGTTCCCGACTCTAGGGGACGGTGCTCATCTCTGTCTCAAAGCCAAAGAGACAGCGCTGTCCAAAGACACCTCCATGGTCATGTGGCCGGCATGACTAAATGCTGAAGGAGCACGGAACGCTGTTACCTTCCCACCAAAGGTGATCCCTATTTTTCTACTTGCATTTTTATTTGCTTTCGAACTGCTAGGTTGGCAGAAGCTGGGACAAGTAACAGGAGTTACTCTGTTATGCTGCACTAGGGATTCGAACCGCCGAACTGCTGACCTTTCTGATCGACAAGCTCTGAACCACTGCATCCCTTACCCAAGTGTTTTAGTGCTATCTAAAACATTTCAATTGAAGGCATTTTTTTCTACAAGAAGTGAAGTAAAACATTTTCAAGTATTTTACTCATAAAAAAGTAAATTAATACTCCTCATTCTAGTGCTTTCCCCAATGGGTTGGACTACAAGCTCTTAATTCCTAATAAGGTTACTCCAATATTTCATTTAACTTTTTGTTATGCCATTCAAGGCTCACCAGTTCTGCTTTACTGATCCTCAGGACATTTGGTTTGGATCAACTTTATTAGATAGACCAGACAGGAAACATGCCCAGATGAGATAATTGTAACACTACCTGAACAGAATCTTTCAAATCTTGAAAGTACAAGATTTCCCACCGCCTCCTTTACAGCCCAGGAAACTAGGGAAGGTCTCTTCTGAGCCTCTTGCTCAGCCCCACTATTTAGTTGCAGAATATGCCGTCTCTATTTGACCATTTCTTCCCTAGGCAGCTTTCTTGGTCCTGTCTCCCAAGGTCTTTCCCACATACCATTACAGTTTGTCTCTTGTCAGTTGTTGCAGCTAAATATAGTGCTCAAGGAGAGACCCTGCTGGCCTATGACTTTTCAAATCCATTTGCCTTTCAGCTGCCGCAAAGCCTCCAAACTCCCAAAGACAGGCAGCCATGACTAATGGGCTCCACAGGCATTGACAGGAACCTTGTCTTTTCCAAACACACTTCAGGCTTGGTTCCAGCTGTGATGTCACTCTCAAACATCTCTATTAGCCACTTGTATTTCTGCAACCACTTCCATAATCACATATCACTCCCAATGCTTCCAATGTAACAGATGCTAAGCCTGAAATGTAACTGCTGGAAGATACCTCCACAGTGCCCTAGGTTAGAGTTGAGCTGGCAGTTGTGCCTAATATTCTAGTTTTTAAGAGGGGAGTCCCAATTCTCTCCATTTAGACTTCTTCTAAATGGAAGGAATTTCAGAGTCAAAACAATCACTCAGGTAAATGTTAAAGCCATAGTGGATGGCCAGCATAAATGTATGAATGACACTTCTGGAAAGCAAGAATCTTGAAACATGGCTCAGGTTGTTGCTGATTGCTTTTCTTTCCCCCAAACTGTTGCTTTTGCAGAGTCTTGTCTTAGCAGTTTGCCACATACAGTTTCCCAATGTGGAAGAGTAGGTAAGTTTTGTGCCAACATGCAAGTCAAGAATCTTCTGTGCAGAACTTAGCATCCTGTGCAATAATTCACCAAACACCTCCTCAAACTAAAAAAGTATCTTATACCTCCTGTTCTCTTAACTCTCCCCTGAAGGAGAAGCATATTATAATTTTGCACAGAGCTTTCTTTCTTGAGTTTTTTGCCTGATATTTTTTTATAGAGAGGATATATGAATCATTTAATACATTTTGCACATATGCTTTAAAGTAGCATGATATAAAGCTTTTCTTTCTTTCTCTTTCTCGTTATGTTGTCAACGACTTGAGGCCAGGTTGATAATTTGTGTTTCATGATGGTTCTTTGGCTCCCTGCCATGGTGTTTGATGCATTTGCCAACCTGAGACTATTTCCCCTTCAGCCTTCCCTTTTTCTTATCGGTTCACTTTCATAATTTTTTTTATTGTGATTTCAAGTTTCTACCAAACTCCAGGCTTTTTGATCTAGTGGTATGTGAATTCTTCCCAGGAGAAAGAAGTGCATGTAAAGCTACACCACCTGTTTTGCAACATTTTCTCCACTTTTGCCTTTGACTTCAGATCAGAGGAGAGGATTTACAAATGGGAAACCTCAGGGGAGATGGGCTTTTCAGATGCTATTTTTCAGGGCTCACCTACCCAGCTGTGAATAAACCAGGTAGTCTTTCCTTTTTAAACTTGCATTCCTGCATAGCTGCAGATACAATTACTGGACTCCTATAAAGCAACCAGAAAGTACAGCATAACCTTTCATAGCTCCGTTCCATCTTCAATAATAACAACACGGTGCCTTGATGTGAGGCACTTGATTGCATTACAGAAAGTGCAGATACTGTGTGGGTTAGTTGAAGTATGTCTACAGACATCAAATGCATTTTGGAAAAGAAAAGCTAGTGCAGAATTCGTTCAAAATGGTGTGGCTTTCTACTGCAAATGCTACTTAGTTCTAATCCCCACACTCTTCTCATTGTTGTATATACTCGGAAGTCACTTTTAGACATATTTATTTATTTATTGTGCTTTTTCTCTGAAACCTAAAGACCGGGTGCATGGGTGTCTTCTCTAATTTGATTGTTACGACAACAGCTTTCTCAAGGGAGCTGGCCTGAGAAAGACTGACTTATTCAAAATCATCTTAATGAGCTCCAGGATTGAGAGGGGACTTGAACCAGGTTTCCTCTCCAAGTTAAACACTTTGATCAATATGCCACACTTGGCTCTACAACAGGGTAACCAGATGTCCTGTTGCTGTTATACAATGTACATGCCATCATTAGGCAAAAGAGGAGGGGGAAAAGAAAACAAAAATGAAGAAAGTGGCAGAAAAGGTGTTGAATAAGTAAGAAGTAATGCAAATAAGAATAAATTGAGGAGCAAAAAAGGAAACAATAACATCTTTAAACATATCTGAAGCAGGAAAGCAGCCAAAAAAGTAGTCTGGTTATCAGATAACAAAAGAAAGAAAGGGATGTTCAGAAAATATTAGATAGCTGAAACAGTATTGACTTTTTTAGGGATTGGATCAAAACAACTAATGTAAACTAAACTAAGTAAAGGACAATAAGATAGTTAAGGAGTTCTTGAGAGATTACACTGTAATAAATCATTAGGTCCTAATAACATCATTCCAAGGATTCTTAAGAATTTAAAAGTGAAGTTTCTAACTTCCTAGCCAAAATATGTAATTTTTTCATTAAGATTTGAGGTGACTAAAAGATAGCCAATGTGACACCAAATTTTAAAAGAAAAGATCAAGGGAATTACAGGCTGGACAGCTTAACATCTACTCCATGCATAATTGATAGAAGCAGTAATCAAAGAAAATAACTAAATGGATAGAGGAATAAGCCTCCTTAATATGGATTGAACAAAGGTAAATACTACTTCACCAATCTTTTACAGTTTTTTAAAAAGAATTTGAACAGGATTGCAGATGGAGGTGACCCTATTAATGCTATATTTTTTGGGTTTTCAAAAAGCTTTGATAATGTTCTGCAGCAAAGTCTCTTGGGTAAATTTAGCAATCAAGGGATAAAAGTGTAATGGGTAGAATGAATGACCTTGAGGAGCAGGAGAAAGAGCCACTGCCAAGGTACATCAGATAAAAGAAATCTGAACTAGGAACAGAAACATAACCTGAGAAAGTGTCTTAGACAAGACACCCTCCCTGTCTTTCACAGATAAAGGAGGGAGGGGGGAAAGCACATTCAGACTTGCAACCTTCTGTTACAATAAACTCCTAATAAAAGTAGTATTAACCTGTATGATGTTGGCTTCCTAATCTAACAAAAAGAGTTTGTCCTTTTGTGGACTGCTAACTGTTTAATAACAGAAAGCAAACAATAAAAATAAATAGTCAGTGGAGGGAAAGTAAATTGTGAAGTATTTTAAGGATCTGTATTGGGATCCATGCCTTTTAATATGTTCATAAATGATCTTGACATTTATAACATAAATGATCTCAAGCAGTGAGCTGCCAAGTTCATAAATGATACTGAATTATTCAGGATGAAAAACCTGAAAAGTGATTTGTGATGAGTTCAAGGGTCTCTTTAAATTGGACAAATGTTCAACAAAATAGCAAATGTGGTTCTCTTTAAAAATGGACATTGGGGGAAGGGAGTCCTAATTTCACAAGTACTCTAATGGAATCTTAAGTATCTGTAACCAGGAAAAATCTTGGGGATATCCTGAATAAGTCGCTGAAGATGTTAATCTATTGTGCAGCAGCTGTGAAAAAAAGCTACTTCCATGCTAGAGCTCATTAGCAGAGGAATTCATAAAATTTCCAACACTGTACAGCTTGTCCTTGGCTTAGAACTACAATTGGAGCTAGAATTTTCAGTGCTAAGCAAGATGGTTATTCAATGAATTACTCCCAATGTTATGATTTTTTTTGTCATTGTTGTTGAGCAAACCACCCCACTTGTTAAACAAATCTGGCTTTCCTCATTGCCTTTCTTTTCTCAGCCAGCTAAGAAAGTCACAAATGGTGACCATGTGACTCCAGGATGCTTCAACCATTATAAAACACCTGCCAGTTGCCAAGCTCCCAAATTTTGATCACGTGACTCTGGGTCTGCTTCATCGATCATAAATGTGAGAATCACTTTTTCTCCGTGATTGGTGGAGATAGCAACCAGAATGGGTTATTCTCATCCATTCAGCTGATTGGACTTGAGTGCTAGAGTTGTAACGTCCCGCCTCTGTTGCTAGGCAATGGGGAACTTTCGACTCAGTCCTTCAGTCTGGACAGACGTGCCAAGAGTAGCTCTTCAAATTTTCCATTCTTGGAGTCTTCTTCACTGAATTTCACTGAGTTTAAACAGCACAGTGAGTTAGGGCAGCAACTCTAATCCCTATAGTAGAGTTGCTGCGTTCTTCCCGTGGCTGGAGCTTCGGTTCTAGTCGTGGACTAGCCTTCCCTGGGGTAGAAAATTAAAATCAAAGGCCTTGTGGGTTCTGTGGAGCAACAACAGCTCCGAAATGGCTGGGGAGCTTGGCGTTCTCTTTCTTAAGCCCAGGGAAGGCAATTAAGAGGCTTTCCGACCTCTTTAGAAGGGAAATTGCCGCTGGTGGTGAGCTTTGCACTCCCAAAAGCATTAAAGAGGCAGGCGGACATTTTGGGTGGAGCTCTGCGCTCCCAACATAAGGGTGAGTCGGGTGGCCATTTTGGCCATTATTAGAGCCGCCCGACATGCTTCGAAGCGCCAGAGCACTTGTGGAACTTAGTGCTCCCCTTTTCAGCCAGAGGTGTTTTCCCAGCCAACGCCCTTAAAGCCCAGCCAGCAGAGGTGACAAAGGAAGCCTCACGCTTTTAAAAAGCCTTGTTTTTGCCCCTTCTTTTCCTTTGAGCCTGCCGTTGCCTCACCTTACATTGTAGCAGCCGGAGAGTGCCTTTAATCGGGCTGCAGGTGGCCAAATTAAAGAGGGCTTGCTGGAATCAGTATTCTTTAAGGGGATCTGTTGCTTCTCAGAGTTTATATTTGAAATTTTGGCTCGGGAAAAAAGGCGTGGAAGCAGCCTTTTCAAAATGGCGGACGAGGTGATTTGAGAGGATTCCTTTGAGGCAGCTTTGTCTGAGGCCACACCTCCCAGAGCCACTAGAAGGAAGGGCAAGAGCCAGGCTAAATCTACCAAACCTAAAGAGCCATCTAAAGCAGAAAGGAAGGATCAGGAACGAAGAGACATGGCTTTAAAAAAGCTATGTGACAAAGCCAATAAAGGAAATTCCCCTATTTCCCAGAGACGGAATAAATCAGGTATTTTTGGGAGAGCAAGTAGTTTGCAGCCACCAGAGGCCGATAGGGATTCCATATCTCTTCAAGATTGAAGATTTATGGGACCAGGTTCCTGAATCACAGACTATACCCAAAGGCTCAGATAGAGCCAGTTCAGGTCCAAAAAGGGGGCCTTCAGCATTGTTCACCCTCACAGCAGCGGGCTTGCGCACAGAACCAGATCAGGCTCCCCCCTTGCCTGATAACATTCAACATATTATAGCTGAGGCTATTAAACAGGGAATTTCCTCTGGCCTTAGGAAGTGCAGACTCTGCTGATTCTGAAGAATCTGCATAGTCTGTGGACAGGTCTATAAGGGGGCAAGATATTTTGCCTCGGTCATCAGATCCACCGTCTCTTGTCCCTTCATTGGGTGGCCATTTATCTCCCACACGCAAAGTGGAGCGCACAGGGAATTAGACCTCTCTGAGGACGAAGTTCTACCAGCCGACCAGCCCAATTTTTTAGGGATTTTTCTTGCCAACCTTTTTTCGTCTTTACTGCATAAGGCTATTCCTGCAGCTTAACTAGGTGCTCACGGTGAGCAACCCCAGACATCTAGCACCACTAATCCAATAGATCCGCTCTTTGCAGAACCTCCATGCAGACAGGAGGTCATCCCTTCTCCACCCTTATTTGTGGACATAGTCAATAGACAATGGACTGCCCCAGGATCGGCTCCCATGCCTTCCTCCTTAGACTAAAGGTTCTTCAATGTTAGGCCTGAGTTGGCCAATTTGCTCCAGACACCGTCAGTGGACGCACCGGTGGCAGCACTATCAGCATCTTCTAATATACTGGGTGAACCAGAGGAAGGCCTCAGGCCTGATGACAAACGTTCAGACCAGTCACTCCAGCAGGTACATCAGGCAGCTTCCTGGGCAGTCCATTCTGCTACTACAGCTTCCTTCTTCAATAGGACAATGTTGCTTTGGCTCCGCCAGTTGCAGGAGAAGATGCCACCTTCGGACTCAAGATTGCAACAGAATCTCAATAAAATCATAGAAGCAATACAGTTTTCTGCAGATGCCACCCTTCACTCAGCCCGTTTTGCATCCAAGGCCATTGCATCATCAGCCGTAGCCAGGAGGCTTCTTTGGTTATGACAGTGGCAAGCTGACAGTCATTACAAGTGGCGCCTAACATCGGTTCCCTTTAAGGGAGGGAAGCTTTTTGGAGACGTTTTAGAGCCTCTGCTGGTAGAGACCAAAGATAAGCGAAAAGTACTTCCATCAGTGTATTGCAGGAGCGAAGGCTGGCCTTCTCTGTACTTCGGATGTTCTTCCTTTCGTGGCCCGGAGACAGGGACAGGACGATCTCAAGGTTATTTTCCACCAAGGCAGAGACCCCCCACAGGATAGACCCGTCTCAGGAGTGACAGGACAGTATTAGGGAGTTGGCTGTCAAGGTCAAATCAAGAGTCAAGAGTTTGTCTAGTACTCCTTTCAAAGCTCCTAGGTAAGATGGTATCCTGTATTTCCATCACGCCCTGGGCACAACTACATTCCAGGGAGCTTCAGTGGTTTCTTTTATCCTTCCAGAGGACAGGCAGAAGCAACTCAACAACCACGGTCCAGGTCCCAGGGAGGTGCTCCGTTCCCTAGATTGGTGGACATCGTCGCCCATCTCCAAGAGATGCCTATTCAGGGAACCTCATGACAGATGACAGTCTCTTCGGCTGGGGGGCACATTGTCAGTCAGGGATGGCCCAAGGTCAGTGGACCCAGAGGGGCAAACAACGCAACATCAGTTGATTAGAACTGAGAGCGATCCATCTCGCGCTACGCAAATTTCGGAGTCTCCTTGTAGACAAACACGTGCTGATGCTGACAGACAATGTAGCAGCGAAGGCACACATAAATCGCCATGGGGGCACAAGATCCAAATCCCTCATGCTAGAAGCCAAGCAGCTGGTTCTTTGGGTGGAAAAACACCTATGTTCCTTGACCGCAGAACACATTTTCGAGGTATCCAATGTGCAGGCGGATTGGCTCAGCAGAACAACCATGGACCAAGCGGAGTGGCATCTGCACCCATCCCTTTTCCAGCAACTAGTGGATCGCTTCGGTTGTCCAGAAGTGGAGCTCTTTGCCACCCCAGAAGACACACAGCTTCCCAGGTTTCTCTCCAGATTTCCATCTCAGGGGGCGGGCGGAGTCAATGGTTTCCGCTGCCGCTGGCCTCTGGGTCTCTTGTATGCCTTCCCTCCTCTGCCTCTCATCCCAAAGGTGATCAGGAAGGTCCTAAAGGAGGCAATGTTCATTTCCTTCCAGCCGGCTTCCATAGGGACCAAAGTTACTCCCTCCACTGTGGGGAGATGGCTGAAGCTTGTCATTGTCAAAGCCTACAATCTCCAATCCCTTCCTAGGCCTAGGAGGATTACAGCTCATTCAACTAGGAGTGCAGCGACTACTGCTGCTTGGGCGACTCAGGCATCATTGGAAGAGATATGCAGCACTGCTACCTGGGCATTCCCTTCCCCGTTTATTAGGCATTATACATTAGATTTGTTTGCTTCAGTAGAAGCAGCATTTGGCCGCAGGGTTCTTCAACAGGTCCATACGGGAGAAGGGTCTTAGGACCAGACTTGGACCCTCCCTTTCAGGAAAAGCTAGCTTTGGTATGTCCCATTCCTGGATGCTATCTCCACCGATCACGGAGAAGGGGCGTTGTTCTTACCTGATACGCTTCTTCTCGTTGAAGTGGAGATATCATCCAGTCCCCGGTCCCCCCTGTAAATAGTTTCTGTTTGGTCCTTTATTCAGCCACTGTACTCCTCAAAATCTGAAAACTATCATACAATGCTATGCCTTACCCTTTTCCTAGTTTCACAAATGTACAGCATAATCTGGTTTTCGTTCTTTCCTTCATTTCATTTCTTACTTAATTCTCTTTATTATTTATCCCTCTCATTTTCCAAGTCACAGTCTTCCATATGCTATGGCCACCACCATATCGATATATTCTTGCTGTGTGTATACCTGTAGCAAATTGATGATTGATGTTATATAACCGTGATGCCGAACCTATGGCACGCGTGCCACAGGTGGCACGCGGAGCCATTTCTGAGGGCACGTGAGGCGCTGCCCTGTCAGTTCCAGTGCACTTGCACGTGCTGGCCAGCTTGATTTTCAGCTGTTTTTCACCCTCCGGACGCTTCAGGATGCTTCCCTGAAGCCTCCAGAGGGTAAA
>JANHFT010003896.1:65918-84402 GCA_032467955.1 Pseudoxenodon macrops
TCTTCAGGGAGCGGCGGAAGGCCTGGAGATCAGGCAGTTGACGTATTTCTGGAGGGAGCTCATTCCAGAGGGTAGGATCCCCCACAGAGAAGGCTCTTGCCCTGGGGGTCACCAGCCGACACTGTCTAGCCGACGGCACCCTGACAAATACATTGACTTGTGTTTATGGTTGATACGAGTTGCTGCCAGCGTCCTAGGTATCAACCAAGTACTTTCTTGAAATATATGATCTTCCAAATAGCGCAGTCTTTTGCAGTTCCGCTGGTGTTATTGCAGGAAGCTGCAATATCTTAATGGTGTTAAAATAGATACATAATACTTCATATAATAACCGCAGCCAGGATTGTATATGCCCAAGATTGGAAGTCAGTTAGAATGCGCAAATTAACGATGGAAATACATGACAAAGAGGAAACGTATTTTTTATGAAATATGGGATAAATGGTATATAGGTGGTTGGAAAATAACAAAAAATTAAAACATTGTTTTAAAGTAGAAAAAAGAGAATAAAACTGTATGTATATCTAAAGACTTTTCTTTTATGTATATAAATATATATGAAGTAAATAGGAGTCAAAAAACAAACGGGAGATTCAATATATAGAGATACAAGAAAGTCATGGAGAATATGTATAAGACAATAGTAGAAATACGAAAAGTTGCAAATACTAATGAAACGTATAGAAAAAGCTGTAAAAGTGATTTTTTTCTTTTTTTTGTATGTTTGGTTTTTGTTTGTTTTTGTATGTTGTTGCATAGGAGGGGGGTGCAATGTGCCAGAGATTATAAGTGTTGTGTGGTGGAGTTGGGCATTGACCATTTGCATGTGGCCAGTGTTAAATTACACACTAGCACAATATCCCGCTGTGGAATAAACCAAAACCAAGGCTGTGGTAAGTAGAGTGTTAGCAGCAACATCCTGGCATGTTCCACAGCCAGTCTGTTCAGTAAATTGTTGCAGCTTTTCAATTTTGCAGCTGTTTTTTCCAGGTGTTGTCAAAAGGTTAGTGATCTCTCCAGTCTTACCTCCAGGTACTTCAGAGAGTTATTACATTGCAAAGTATGGTTCCAGAGCTTCACTGAATGCTGATAATTTGTAAACCTAGTAGTTGGCCACATACGTAGCATTCCTTAAACTACACTTGCTCCCTGGGTGGTGCTAAATGGGTGACAACGACCAGATGCAGTCTGCCTTTTGAGCCTCCCTGCCATGAGAAACAGAAGTGCATAAAATTAGCCTACTAAGAATAAGTGAATGCTAAAATATTTATTACATGCACATTACATTTATTTCTTAAGTGTGAGAGGACTTTCACAGTGAGACCCATATCTGCTAAATTGCTTAGCTGCAAATGATATCATTTACATCAGTTACATAATTACACAAAGGATGTGTATTGAAGTAAATTATGTAAATTCAAATTTAACAGACATCCCTTCCTCCAAATAGTTTTTAAAAGTGAGTTTATATAAATTTGCTTTTAAAAACAAAAGGTTATACTTTGCATACACCCAGTAATTAATCCTTGAATTTTGTTGCCCTTGAGTTGAGTTTCCAGAGGAAAGAGACCTCTGAGAGCTACTTAGTTTTTGAATAATTGAATCAGATTTTGTGATGTCTCTGTTCTTCATTTGCCAAAGTGATGTGGATAAGACAATTCAGCAGTGTCAAATACAGGAGGGACCCATTGATATCTAATAAACTAATGGATACAAGGCGAAACTGTCTTTTATGTTTCTTCAGCTCTTGTTCCAAAGTTTACTACAGCTGACTTTTTCTCTGTGATTTGTGATCAGAAATGAACTTTTTCAGGCCTTCATCAGGTTTCTCTAAAAATATACACTCACACATGCACAAATCCACACCCTTCCCATTTGTTCAAGCCTTGTTGCACAGTTGGTGTCATCTAATAGCAAAGGGCCTTGGAACAGCTATAAATGCATATAAGGTAACAAAAACCTGTTATGCTCAAAAGTGGAAATTTTCAAGATGACATCCACAATGAATGAATGATTGGTGAAAATGATGAAACCTGTGGAGATGGCTAAATTAACTTCTTTGATTAGAGAAAAGACAATGTCTACATTTGTGCCTGACTGGAAAACAGTTATAGACTTATTGCATGAAACAGAAAAAAATACACTTATGACTTGTGGTATTGATGATTAGGAAAAATGGATAATAGAAAAAAATGAGCTTTTTATAATCATGGAGTAACTTCATAATTATACATATTTGCAACAAAGGAAATCGGAAACTTCTTTTTATCCTTTCGGTATTTTTATTTCTTTTTATCCTTTCAGTATTGTTTCTGCCTCTCTTTCATCTGAATTAGTTCATGTTAGGTTTTTATATTCCCTTTAAAATGTTTAATAAAATTTATATAGAAACAAAACCAAAAATTTGTTTAAAGTTTGTTTAAATAATTTCATTCTATGATCAAAGGCTTATTGATTTCCCCTCTTCCTTGTAATTTTAGTGTCCTCCCCATTTTCTGAAGCTTTTTTTTTTGGTAGAGTTGCATGAGAATAGCTGAAAATTATATTCCTTCCTGTCTCATTTGTGGAAGCTTTATATCACTGAAGAAATGAAAGAGTCTGCCCTGTGCCAGATTGTTACAACCGAAAAGCAAACTTGTTCTCCTTACAAGTAATACTAGGAGCTATTTATTTTACAGTGCTCCCTTGCTAAATATTTGATAGACTTATCATGAAGCATATAATATGATTCTGAAGGCTGAATCAGGACAAAACTTTTCAAGTTGGGCATTCTACACCAAGAAGTAGTTGGATTCAAGTGTTTTAGCAGTCCTGCTGTTGTGACGTAGTGTATTTTTGGACAAAATTCTGCATGCAGATTATGTCAGGATACAGGACTATTCTGATGTCTATATAATCCTAGACACAAAATAACATTTAATCTATAGAAAATATGAGCTGGGATGTTTATGTTTCCATTTTTCTGTAGAATTCCATTGCAGCAGTAGAAATAAATGCATGGATTACTGTATCACATCTCTTCAAAATCTTATGGTTATTACAATTTCACAAATATTCCTGTCCCGCATTCTCTGGACAGGAGAATTGGATGGAGTTTCACTTTGGATGGATAAATAGATAAAATTGGATTTCTTTATTCCCTATGTAATTTTTTTTTAATTGTATTGGTTAGTCGCAAATATTGTAGCTGACTGGAGATCAATTTTCCATTTGTTTCATTAGAAAATTATAACATTTTAAAAGACACGAATATTAAGCCATAGGAACTTAAGGATGTTGATGCCAATGTTTAGCACTGTTCTTAATTGTTGGTTCAACGTTTTACTTCCTGACTGGATAATAACATTGCAGAATGATATTACACTGATGAAGTTTATTATGCTCATTACAAAAGAGCTAACCTGTTGCATGGACATGGACCAAGAAAGAGTTCTCTGACTTTGTAAAATCCTGCCATTGAGAAGAGCATAGGGAGAGTCCTAGTGGATCATCCTGTTTCCTGCAGTTTTATGAACAAGCAATAAACATAAGAGCCGACTACTTGCAGCCCTAGGGTTGCATTTAGTCCCCTTCCTCTTTCTGAGGCCCTCAGAGCCTACTCTGATTATTATTGCTGAAAACTCTGTACAGTGTCTTGTGATTCTGATGTTGAAAACAAATGGAAACTCTATTGCATTGTTCTCTTTCCTGAATTTCCAATGCTAACCTTTCATGTTCCCTGGAGAACAAAATTCCCTGTCAGTTTTTTCACCAGAACATTGTTTTCTGGTGATCCTGTAGCAATGCTGAGCAAGAAGCCCTTCAAAATTATGGACTCTTTCATACAAACATCCGGGTGTGCAAAAGGCCACAAGCTTCATCTCTCTTTAGTCCTCCTGCCTCAGGAGCTTGTTTTAGATGACAGTCCCACAATTATCATTAAAAAGTGACTGTCTTCTCTCAGGCTCCCAAGGGGAGCTCCTACTCTCTTGGGCTTCTGCCAAGAAGAGTGCTTTGTTGTTAAAAAAATAAATCTCACTATTGATGTGTCATCCACGTGAATGAGTGCCAGGTTGGGCCTCAGTGAATGTTTATTTAAAGATAAGCCCACCTGCCAAAGGTACCTGAGTTTCTTTAGAGTATCAGGATAGAGATAAGGAGGAGGACTGCTGGATATTTAGGGATGCACACTTTTGAAGGCACATGGAATGTTTTATCAGCTTTTGTTTTCAGCTGAATGCACAGCATCTACGCTGTAAAATTGATGTGCTCCAGTTTTCAAGGCAGTGATAAAGAGAAGTAGGTTGTACTATGCAAAGCCACAGCATAAGGAGACAGGCTGGGTTGTCTAGTTATCTTGATGAAGCAAAAGGCCTAATATACCTTAGAGGAGTTAGCACAAATATTATTATCTGCCCCTCTTGGTATAGTTCAAAGAAACAGTTGATTCTGCTTTTCCCAGATACTTACTTCTGAGATGGTAATTTTGACACCAATGAGTTTTCACAGGTTTGACTCATTTGTTTGGTGGCATCCACCAATAAGCTATCCATTTATTTATTTAAAATATTTCTAGGGCCACCAAGTCTGGACAAATTACAATAACCATTTTCACCCTATTTAAAATGAAGGATTTTCTGCTGAGCAGGGATGGTCGACAGGAACATCTTCAGGGCTGCTGTGTGGAATTTTCTTGATGTTTGGAGACAAAAGTAATCAGATGGAAATATTTGAGGAAATATTTGAGGTGCCTAGGGCACAATCCTGTGAATGATCTGGATGGAGTTGAACCTGTGACTCCTGAAGACATGATCAAGGTCCTCTGATTCAGCCACTTGTGTATTAGACTCAGGACCCTCCTGGATTAATAAAGTGGGAAGTGATTGGCAGTTGGGTCCAGGCTATGTTATCAGCTTCACTAAGGGAGGGGTCTTACTGGATATAACAATGCTGGATAGCTGTTGTGCTGTCTCCTATCTCCTTTTTTTTAAAGGGAAAGTTGTAAGAACTTAGTCTAATTAGAGTTGCGTAGGATTTTGGAGGAACTAGTTTATTTGGATCCACTACAGTCATGTACTGATTACCTTTGTTTGAGCTGGGATGTGGGGGAGGTGATCTTTCTGCACTTTAAATCACAGTATCCTTCTACACACGCTGGAAAGGGGAGTTACTGTTTTATGTTGCTTCTGCTTCCTCCTTGGGCAGTCACATTGAATTTTGATGAAGGGGGAGAAGTCACGTTCCCAATCCCTCATCTGTAGGGTGCCTCAGGACTCAATCCTTCCTGTTCAAAATGTACATGAAACTGCTGGGTAGGCTCATCCATCAATTTGAGGTCCATTGACTAATATCTAATTAAAACCTGAGTTGTCCAGGTGATGCTGTCAATATCCTGACTCAGATGGGAAGGAACAGACTGTAGCTCAATCCTGACAAAATTGGCTGTGATTGTTTGGGGTCCATATATCTGAGGATTTTTCATATTTAGTCTCACGTGGGGTTATAGTTACCATTCAAGACTGTGCAACTGGGGGTCTTTCTGAATTCACAGCTCCTACTCAAGGAATAAGTGACATCTGTTCGTCAAGAAGGCCTTTACACAGGTCCACATGGTACACCAGTTGCTGCCTATCCCTTCAGGCAGCCATTCATTCCCTTATCACCTCTTGACTGAATTACTGCAATTACTGCAATAATTACTGCATGGGGCTACGCTCAAAGATCACTTGATCCAGTTGGTCCAGAATGCAGCAGCCTGGGCAAGAGTGGCTGGCCACATTGTGCCATGTGTCATCCCTGCTTCATGAATTGTACTAGTTGCTAATTGACTTCCAGTTGCAATTCAATTGCATTTCATCTGTAAAGCTGTTAACAGCATGGAATCTGGTATTGTCAGGGAGGCTATGTCTGATAGTTTCTGCCCACCCAGTCAAATTGAGCAAAGTGTGTATGCACCAGGTCCCCTCAATCAAACAGTATCATCTATCTGGACCTAGACAACACACTCCTGTTGTGGTGCCTGCCTTCTGTAAGAGCATCCCCCTCCCATTCATA
This sequence comes from Pseudoxenodon macrops, assembly GCA_032467955.1. NCBI lineage: Eukaryota > Metazoa > Chordata > Lepidosauria > Squamata > Pseudoxenodontidae > Pseudoxenodon > Pseudoxenodon macrops. The sequence continues at coordinate 71,952 of JANHFT010003896.1, forward strand.
TGTATCTCATACTACAGCTGTTCTGGAAGTCTTTAAAAATATCGGTTGACTCCCAAACTTGGGGTAGGATGGATACCAAGCCTTTGTTAATTTTTATTGGCTTTGGATATGTTTGAGTGCTTTACTTTTGTGGATGCACATTTTTTAATTGCTTGAAGTTGGGGTCCCCTTCTTGCTGTGTATTGTAAACCAGTATCTCTTGGGAGTTAGGCACTCTGTAAATTGGATGGGTGGGTGGATTTGATCAATTCTCCTACAGATTTGATGTGAATGTATGTGCAGGATTTCATGGACCAAAGAACAATTCGGCCAAATTTGCATCTTTCAGTCTAATTTCAAAAGGCCTCTGCAAAACAAAAGCCAAAAAAAAAACCCCAAAATAGTTCATCTGGTATAGAGGAAAAACTACAGTGAGAAGTTGAGAGCAGGAAAAATAAATATCCATATAGCTTCCATCTAAGATTATATTCCAACACTAAAATAGGAAATTCAGGTGAGATCATTGTGTATTCAAATTTGGTGGAGTTCCAAAAACATTCAACATTCAGTCTCACACTTACAAAATGCTCCTTTATGTGCTGATTCTGCTTTGAAAATTGCCTCTGCTCCAGAAATCCTCTTACACATAAACACATGAGCATACACAATGTCCTTTAACAGCTCTGCCCATGTCTTCATCTTTTTTGCTCTGGCTACCAGCAGAAACCTTGTCATCCTGGCAGATCAGCAGCAAAGCACATGTTTTCCAGTAGGGAATAGACTTAATAGTCTTATGTCTGAAAAGGCAAGAAATACCCATGTGTTGCCCTTCAGGCAACTTTAAGATTTTTGCAGGATTCTTCCATTGCATGCCATAGCAACATTCCAGCCGAGGACTAGGTCTTATATTGTTCTCTGTATCATTCAAATAGCCTATTATAACTGTTTGTCCAATCTACAGTGGTATAATCTGCCTTGCCAAATATTTGGACTGAATGCACAAGAAAGAGAAAGGGCAGCACCAACAGCAGGCTACTAGAATATTTCAGATGCCCAGAATGGGTGGGTGGGGGATGCCATATGTCTTGGAGGAGATTATAAGTAGCGACATATATACATTTTATTCGCACTAAGAGTTTGTGCGGGTCTAAATGATTCTATTAAGGAAAGTGGGATATTGGGAACTTTAAAACTCTTTGTAAAAGAATTGAGGTTTTCAGTGCTTGATTTTTGCTTGGTCTGATCTCTATCTTGACATCCTCTTTGCTTGTTCCTGGATCACTGCCATAACACACACACCCCATCATGCTAACACTATTTGCAGTACAGCAAATACTATTTGCTGTTAAGAATTAAACAAGCACTGAAAGACCCACCATTCTTTTTCATACTTATTCTGTTTCAATTAGATGAGTCTAAGTCTAGCATTTCTAGTGGCGAGGGGGGTCAGGTGGAAATACCAATTATTTTATGTTTTCATGTGCAATCAGTAGTAATAATAGTAAACAATAACAGCATACTGCTGTAAATGGGCATAGTTCTTTAATTAAGAAGGGGCAGAACCAACCTGTTCCTACTAACAAGTTACCCAAAAGGGTAAAATCAATTTCATTAGCAGCCACAGCCACTCCATACATCTCAAGCTCACCTTCCTGTTTGTTTATTTGCAGTGAGAAAGGAAGCTTTCTTTCTTTCCTGCTTGCAGTTCATGGCATATTTCTAGGAACAGGTGGAAAACAGCTGCTTCTATCAGGTGAAATGGATACCTTTCTCTAGGATGCTCAGAGCATAGTGAATCAGGCACCTGTGCAGACCATCTCATAGCTATCATAGGTGTTTTATGCAGAGCACTATGGAGAACAGACCTCTCCTGACTGCTTCCTGGGGAGATTATCTTTTTAAATTGTTTTCTTTTCTGTATTTTTAAAATGTGTCCAATATTTCATCCTAGCCTAGGCATCTAACCAATTGTTCTGCATTCAGTTCACTTGTTTAGGCAATGGGATTTGCATTGCTCAGATGCTGGATCAAAAACAAAGTGGATCCAAAGGACTGATTTTAAATATGCATATTGTTCCAGCCCTGCCTGCTTTATCTCCTGCACTGCTGCTATGTTCAAAAACCCTTTGGTGCATCTTAAAATAGTGATGAATCTTTCTCTCCTCTATCCCGTCCTTTGTTTTGCTGCAGACATTAACTTCTTCCAAAACCCTTCTCCAAGGCTAAGTTTTATTTACTTTATTCATTATTTATGTTTGGCATTTTTATCCTGCCGTTTAACCATAAAAAAAGGCAATTTTTGTACTGAAATTGCTTTGATTGCTCTGAAAGATTTCTCCCAATGAAAGACAGTAGATATCAATTTATTTTGGTTCTCCTAGTTTCTCAAAGGTATCATGGTATTCTATCTGCAGGAGGATTTCCAGACAGTGATACAGAACAAATAACATTCAGCCCATGTTAATTTTGTCCTGTGGGGCTGAGGGATTTTATTTTATCCTCCGTGCTTTTTCATATTCATACTAGCCTGCCCTGGCCATCAGATTTAATTATGTCTTATTGGCTTGTCTTATTTCCACACCACCCTTGGAGGAAATATGTTGGGAATGATCTGAGATAAGCCTTCTCCCCATGCCAATTTTGTACACATCCAAGCGAGTATCTCTATCTCATCCATGTTTTGAACCAATTTAATGGAACAGAAAGCCTCACTGTCATACCTCCCAGCAGTCTTTCTGCAGATCAATATTCTGTTTGCAATATTCAGCCTCCAGATTTGTGGAAGGAGGGAAGCAGATTCTCCCCATCCCATCCCAACAATTCTGTCAGGAAAGAGCTCTGGCAGCCTGCTGAAAAAACTGCAGGTGAGTGTTATTGGGTTGAGAAAAAAAGATGTTTGTGTACTTCAGTAGTATACTTTCCCTGGGCAGATTGCCTAACAGCTGTTTGAGGGCTGCCAGGAAGTGCATAATATTTTGTTGGGGAAACAAACTGAACAGGAAATGTTTGAAGGAGCAAAAGCAGGGAGACAGAGAGGTAGTTGCCAAGAACCAGATGTGGTCTCCAGGCTGTGTGTCACCCAGCCTGGTAGACAGCAGGAGACAGAATAATATATTCTCAGTAAAGAAATCTGGGGAAATAAACCAGTCCTATAGGATGAAGAAGTTAGCCCCAAAGATTGATGCACTGCTGAAAGTACTTTCAGAATGTAGAATGGTACAGTGAGAAGAATGTGATAATAAAACAGAATGACTTGCAACAGAAGACTGCCTTCCTCCTGAATATTGTCCTACCCTCCGTGGGGCTAAGCTTTGTAAGGGTCAGTCTGAATGAGAGGGTTGCTAGGGTGGCAATCTAGATAATTGTTCTGTTTCTTTTAACATGCAACCAAGAATAGGAATGTGCTTATGGCTTCTCCCACCTAGTGCTCTCTGATCCCCTCACTTACCACCCACTGCTGTTCTTGAGGAATAAAAGCTTTGCTTTTTTTTCTAGTAGACCGGAGACACAAAAGGAGAAAAGTGGCAGCAAAAAAGCCGAAATTCCTATGGCACTCGCTCTTGCAGTTGTAGAGTATTGCTTCTTGCACAAGTTTGTATGAAGTTTGGACTCCAAGCAAGTTTGGCAAAAGCCCTTCAGACATGCAGAGAGCCAGCGCCTTCTATGTGGGACAGAATAACCAGGGGAATTGCTTTCATTATATATTACTCTCTATATCAAAGAGAGCAAAAGAGCTGTGACAGCAAGTGACAGTCTTTTTCATTCCTGAGCACCATATTGTGGGGTTGCCTCCATATCCAAAAGTAAATAAATAAAAATTCTTGCATGTTAGGTATTTGTTGCTTGTAATAGCTATTTCATTTTTATTTTCTTGGGGAAAATGCCTCTTGGGAGTCTTGGAGGCATGGAGTGATCTGTAGAATCTTAAGATACATTTTTGTTACTATGACTTGTTCCTACCAGGAAGATGCATTATTTCCCATTGAGTCACAAATAGACAAACACAGGACAAAAAGATAAAGCAGCTTGCCTGTAAGCCTGTGAGATTGGGCAGAAAGGCTGTGCGAAGTCAGAAGTTGAAAAGCTTTATTAGAAGTTTGGAAACAAAGGCAACTCTGAGATTGTTGTTGCCACTGATTCTGTGGGAAAAAGAAAAAAAAGGAAGGCCTAACATTTTGTGAATCTGTGCATGGAACTGAACATTTGAAAGTTGCTTGTGCCATCTCTGAAACTGTGGCAACCTTCATATTTATCTGCCCCGTTACATTTTCTCCTCTTTTTTTTTTTGCTCACTATCACTCTAGTTGCTAGAACCCAGCAGAGTTCCTTCCTTGCTTGCATGCTTATGCAAGCCTTCTAGTGATGTGTCACCCTGTGATAATAATATGACAAGATTGTAGCTGGACAGTGAAATCCATTCTTTTTATCCTGTTCCCATCATTGTACCCCATTCTTTCTTTTCCCAGCTGGAAGCCTTCCATACTGCAGATTAGAACTTCTCAATCAGCATGGCTGCACCTCTGGTGGGAAGCCTTCAGCTTTAAAAGTAGAAGAGAGGGAACTTCATATTATAGCCTTGGCATTTGAAGTAGCTTTCAGTAGAAAAAAATCAGAAAAATATTTTCCACATGTCTTACTGCAAACTGGTAGAACTACTGCAACAAGATGCTTAGGACCATGTTTTAAATAGTGTGCATCAGCCCTCTCGTCTGGTTTACCTTGACCTCTTGCCTTTCTGTGTTCAGGCACCTTTCTTTTCTGTCTCATATCTTTGTATCTTCCTTTTAGGGTTATTATTAATTATATACCACCACTCCTAAAAATCCTCAGCTCTTTACCATAATTAATTCGACCTCACCTTCTGTTCAGTCTAATGTTCTCTCATAGCAAGCATCTATATATTTATATTCCTCCTTTTTCTCTCTTACATGGTGTTAATGCATGATAAATTATTTGTGGCTATGGCCTTGAAAAGGCTTCCAGTTCCAAACAAAACGAACATTTAATGAAAACATTTTTTTTCTTTCATAATACATGGAGGTGGGGATGCAACTTCAATCCCCAATCTCTCTTTACCACATCAGATGCAAAAGAATGGTTTGAAGGATAAGTCCAATTACAAGTAGCTAACAAAGTTGCTCCATTCTGTGCAATCGGGAATATCATGTTATAGGATTCTTGATTTACAGAGCAATGTAATTTAACCCAATGTCTGACATACTCACATCAATAGAAGAAAATAAATTTCATTCTGGTTTCAACTGTGGAGTCCTCAGTGCTCTCTGATTTTAGTTGTTTGCCAGTAGATGTTTCATTACCTGAGTAGAAAAAATCATCAGTGCATACATTATATTCATATTAATCCTTCCCTGTCCACTCTGGGAGAGCAGGAGCAGAAGGGTGAAGAGTTAGGGCATTTCTATCTGCCCTAACTAGCAGGCAATATTTTCTCAGATTTGTTTAGTCTGATTTTAGTTCCTCCGTCATCTCTGGAAAGCACTGGTTCTTCACATTTTTAAAAAACTGCTACTGCTTGTTCTGGTTCTGGCTGCCAGTTGTGCTTCTATAGCAGAGTTTTATATTAACTGCAGCCTTCTCCCACAAGGAACAAGGAACAACCACAGCCTATGTGCAACTGAAATATTTGGACTTTAACAAAGCTAAGAGAAAAAAAGGAAACATATTGTTGATCTATAAAAATCACTTCTATGTCACAGTTCTATCAATAATTGCATAGGAAATATATGGAAAGCAGAACCATAAGCTAGTATTATCTAGCTGCATTTAAGACAAACATTTCTTCAAATTGTTTCTTTTCTGTATTCATTTTCCTAAATGTAATTAGACTCGGTGAAAGCTAATTTAGTGGTTAAAAGTACTAGGCTAGAACTGGGAGACATAAATTGTAGTTCTGTCTTAGACACAAAGCCAACTGGGTGACTTTTCTGCCAATCACTGTCTCTCAGCACTAGGAAGAAGGCAGTGACAAATCATTCCTAAAAGAAAGCCACATAGACTTGTCTATGTGCTTCCCAAAAATCAAGACTGACTTGAAGGCACATCAAAATAACAACAACAATACAACAACAACAATAATACCGGTAATAATAATACTATAATTAAATGAAAGTCTCAATACTATTGTCATACAATTGCTTCTGAAGATGGATCCTCTTCTATTGCATACTGAATATAAAATATGCAGGATTTCTGTATCTAAACAATCTAGGAAAGTGACAATTGGAGAAGCACATGACTTGATGTCTATTCATTGAGCCAAAAATCAATTTGAGGATGTGATTAGGAGAATGCTGGTGGCAGATGATCCAGCTGCCGGTGACTCATCATAATTGAGTGAGTGGTGCTATTTCGCAAGGCTTCCTGCATCATACCTTAAGGCAGTTTCAGAATGTATGTCCAGCAAATACCAAAAAAAATCACATAGAGGTGTAAGTTGACCAGGAATAAAATAATCATGGGTATGATTAACCACTTTATCATTGAGAAACCCACTACTCTGGATTTCCAAAATCTAGCATGCTAAAGTTTTAAAATTTAATATCCCTTGGCATCATGGGAATGTACTTTCCAGAATAACTCTATGTAGCCCCATACTAAAGAGGCAGCTTATGTACATGCAATATTCAGGATCTTCTTCGTGCCCAACAGAAAGCATCAGAAAAGAACAATTCTGATACAGAAAATGTGGCAACCCTGATAACCATACACCTGCTGCTATACACCGATCACAAATTGCTTTCCCCTGCAAGCATGGATAGAATATTTTCACTCACAGAAAAGAGGAAATGACCATGCAGTGTTTTCTACACCTACCCACATATACTACAGCCCAATCTATCATAAAGTTGGAGAAGAAAACTTAGAAATCATCTAGTTTAGTCCTCTGCTCATGCAGGATCCATTATCATGCCTGTCAAACTGGCGGCCTGCAGGCCTTATGCATCACGCACAGGCCACGCCCACCCCAGCGCTGCAAAGGCAAAACAATCATGATACGTCACAATACATCACATGACGCGATTGAGGTTGACACTTGTGCATTAGATCATGTCTAGTGATTGATCACTATCCAGACTTCTGTTTGAAGATCCCTAACAGAATATTTTAATTACAACGGTAAAAAGAAAACCTAATGCAAATTAGAATAATAGAATAAAAAGAATTACAAGATAGTTACAAAATGGCAATAAAATCTTAAATGGGGTGGGGGGCATCCACTCTACACCAAGGCCTGGGAAAACAGGCAGGGTTCAAATTACTTCAACATCAGAAGGACTTCATTGTATATTTAGAACTGCTTTCTTCTGAAAACAATGAAAAATAAAAATATTGTAATGATGAAACTTACAAAGCACAAATTCAGACAGAGGCTGTATGGGCTGTTTTGAACTGGTTTACACAAATTCTATGGATGTTTAAGAACTATAACAAAATGCTTTATATTCAGATCATTTTTCTGCTAGTTCAGATGTGGACGTTCTGCATCCCTATAGATTAATTTATATGGACTAATGTATTAGTAGTCTATGGATTCCCAATATCCCTGACCGTTGCTCATTCTGGGTGATGTTGATTGCAATTAGAGTCCAACATCTGAGTCCAATATCTGAAAGATTCTAGATGGCCCACACCATCATTAGCCTATCCTTTTCCACTATATTGTAGATGATGCAGGGACCTTCTCTGTGTAAGTACACAAAGGCTTCACAGAGTGCACATTTTTCCACCATTTCAAGGAAATCTTAACAGGGAAAATGTATATTTTTCAAGGGACACTTACCAATATCTGAGGCATTGCTATTAAAACCAGGATGCCTTCATTGACATGCTGCTTTTCTATACACGATTTGGATGAAAATTCAGTATCCCAGCAGGGCTGATATCTACTAAAAAAGAGCACATCGTAAATATATATCTGCAACGAATAGACCCCAACATTTTATCAATAGAAATCATAAGAGTAAACTTCATTGTAGCTTGCTGTTGCAAGGGAGATTATGTAAACAAAAGACAGTGAAATGTAAGAGATGAAGATTGCTGTACAAGAAAGAGAAGGTGGGAGGGGGAGAGAGAGAGAGAGAGAGAAGCCATATGCATGGCTAGGTACTGAAATTAGCTTTCCGTAATTATTCCCTCCTATGCAAAGCATAGAGGTCATTTGAAGAGCAAAGGTACTGTCACACATTTCATTTTTCAAAGAGCCCTACAAGCAGCAAGTGACTCAGGATTACTGTGCATAGCAGCCTTTATAATTGTAATATTATTCCAAGAAGGAATCCAATAATACAGCAGCCCCCAACCTTTTGAGCACCAGGGACTGGTTCTGTGGAGACAGGTTTTTCTGCGGACCAGAGGGGTGTGTGGTTTTGCGTGCTGCCTGAATCCTGTTTGTTTGCACAGACCGATTTCTGGAATACCGCAGCCCAATGTTGGTCCATGGACTGGGGTTGGGCACTCCTGCAATAATGAGTTATAGCACAGGTCCTCACCTTACAACCATTTGTTTAACAACCAAAGTTACAATGCCACTGAAAACGGTACTACCTGCCTGTGCACTTAAAACCATCACATCATCCCTGTGACATGATGAAAATTCAGGCACTTGAATTTTGGCTACTGGCATGTATTTATGATGGTTGCAGCATCCTGTATACATGATATATATGATAACTATAGTGTAATCAAATGTTATTCAAGAGCTGGCATTTCTGCTTTCTATTTGCCCTTTTATTGCTTGCCCCATTATTTAACTTTTTGTTTTTGTATTATTATTTCCTTTATTCATTAAACATGATGTTCAGTTGACTGAGTTTCATGTTTAATGAATAAAGGAAATAATAATACAAAAGCAAAAAGCTAAATAATAGACAAGCAATGAAAGGGCAAATAGAAAGCAGAAATGCCAGCTCTTGAATAACATTTGGTTTTTTGTATTATTTTGTATTACGTTTGTATTATTTTGTAATAATACTTTTGTATTATTATTATTATTTCCTTTATTCATGAAACTCAGTCAACTGAACATTCAAAAATCCATCACAAATGCATGATATTTTTTTGTTGATGTCAATTTTGTTCTGGAAAGAACAGCTGAATCAGATGCTGGGGAGGGGGAGAGAAAGGTTACCAGAAATGAGAATACAATTTGAAAGTTTTTATAAGTGTAGGATATCACTACTTATGCATTTGATAAAAGGATTATCATTTTAACCACATAGATTCATCTCACCCTTGTGCTAGGAAATCCACAATATTATCTTTAAGTTAACATGACTTTCAGCGCCCTGATTCTGCAGTGGTTAGAATGAAGTATTGCAGACTAATTCTGCTCACTGCCAACTGCGAGGAGTTCTATCCTGATCAGCTCAAGATGCATTCAGCCTTCCATCCTTCCGAAGTCAGTAAAACGAGGAGCCAGATTGTTGGGGGAAATATGCTGGCTTTGTAACCCGCTTAGAGATGACTGTAAAGGACTATGAAGCGGTATATAAGTGCTAAATGCTACTGTTATTGCTATCTCCAGAGCTCTTGGTGGAAAAAATGGTCCAATGTGAAATATTCCCCTCCTGGGCATCTCTTCTTACAACTTCAGTTCTGCATGCAAATTCTTCTAAAGCATTCCATTGCAAGAAATCCTCTCATCTGGACTCATAACACTGAAATGGGAAGCTGCCTCTTGACTATTTGTCTCAAGAGTTCAAACCAAAGTGATGGTGGAAAGGGGTGTCTGTAGTGGGCAGGACACATGTCAAAACCCATTTTACTAGTGTAAACAAAGCAACATAAAAGAAACCTTAGGTGTAGGTTCCCAGAGCGAACTTGAAGGTGATAGTTTCAGCATTCAGCATTTTCAAAAAAAAAAAATTTATTAAAGGAACTTTTTCTAAGAAATGTACATCTTATTGGGAAAATTATTTTTAAAAATTCTGATATACACTAAAATGTTTATAAACAAATATGAATTAAAGAATTTGCTTGAGATTCTGTTCCTCAGTTTTGACTCTTGTGCTGACTAAAAGCAAGACAATTAATAAATCCTGTTAATTAATTGACAGTTCTTTTTATGAACATTCCTGCTATCATTCTGTCCCTTTGCTCCTAATTAACTTTTGGCATCCTGAATTCCCAGCAGAGCTGGAAGCAGAAATGGACAAGACATTAAATTGCTGTTGAAATGAAGGCATGAAAGTGCTTAAGCAAATGCATATTTTTATTCCATTTTATTCTTGAAAATTCCACATAATCCTAGTGCTTCTCTAAAGTTTCCTTAATTATGGAATGTACACACAATACATTCCTCCTTAAGGCAGCAGAAATGCCTTCAGCTTTTATGGTTGCTTGGCAAAACACACACACACAGAAGGAGAGAGAAAGATCCTCGATCTTCTGCAACTTACCTAACAAGCTAGGGCATCTGTTAAGAAATACCTTTAAATACTCAAGTGAAGAAATAATTATACTATGATGAGGAAAGAAAATCTAGCCCATAAATACTACCAACTCCATTAGAGGGGAAAACCCATGGTTTAGGAAATGAAATTTCTCCGCCTGGGAGAAAAAGCCACCAAAAGATTATTTCTCACTTGATATCACTGTACTTGATATAATCTTGCTTTTTAAATTTCCTGTCCCATGGGGACTTGAGAAAGCTAATAAACAAGCACCTTAGATAGCATCCATTTATGTTTTTAAATTTCCAAATTGGTCCAGTTTGGGAAAGCAGCACAATCATGCATGCCCTGTAATCTTGAGAATAAATAGTGATCTCTATGGCTTTCCAATTATGGTTAAAACACCTAATGTACAAAGTATCTGCTACATAAACTACCCATCAGTATAGTCCATCCATCTTGTCATTGATTAACCATCCTGCCCTTTCAAAACCAACAAAGTGATAAGGTTATTTATTATAACTGGAGTTGCATAGAGCACAAGCTGAATTTCTTTACTTCATCAGTAATCCAAATTTTTGCTTGAAATCTTGAAGCCTTCTGCACTTCACAAAATATTGAACATTACCATAAGAAGGTATTAAGCACCCAAAAAATGCCATACTTTATGACCTTCCACTCATATAGCGTATTATATTATACAATTCCTGTCGTAAATTGTTGAAGAAGAAAATGTGCTAGTATTTTCACCACTGTATGGTAGTGCAGTGGTTAGAATGCAATATTGCAGGCTGATTCTGCTGATTGTCAGAGTTCAATTCCCACTGGCTCAAGGTTGACTCAGCCTTCCATCCTTCCAAGGAGCCAGATTGTTGGGGGCAATATGCTGACTCTAAACCATTTAGAGAGGGCTGTAAAGCGGTATATAAGTCTAAGTGCTATTGTTATTGCTATTGCTAGTATCACATCTGTTTAACTCAAAATTAAAATAGGTTTCCTTTATTTATGACAATTGAGCCTTTCATTTCAATGTGAACCACTAAAGAACAGCCATTTTTCATCAGGACACATAATAGGAGGGGAGCCACAATAGTCTATGGCAGTAAAAAATTAGGAAGAGTCTGGTAGCTTCAACTAACATATTTATTAGAAGACAAGCTTTCATCAGTTGAAATTCACTTCATCAGATGTTTCTGGGAAGGCATCTTTCTCCTTTTCTCCTGAGACAGCAATAGTATTTTTTTTTCTTAAAGGTAAAAGTCCCTTTTCAATTTGTTGTTTTCTTTGCAGGTTACCTATTTCCATGTATTGATGAGATATAGTCCAGAACAGTTCTCTAACTGATAGTGTGAGTTTCACTTAAATAAAAACCTGAAATACAGACCGATAAGTCCATCTAGAGGTGGCTGATTGGGTTGGATTCTCTGCCATCTTTCTGCCTGGTTTTATTGTTGTTTGTTTGAGAGACTGCATTTTCCATCCTAAGCAGGCATCTCACCAAATGCAATTATCACTAAAAGGCAACAAGATAAAAAAGCATAAGTGGCTATGTGAAAATCTCTTTATATATCAGCCTAGGGGAAACCACACAAAAAAGCCTCTGAAAATTGAGTTAACAACTTTAATCCTTTCAAAAGATTAGACACTTTGATAGCTATTTCCTGCTGGGGGCAGCATGGGGAAAGAGGAGAAAGTGTCAGTAGATAATGCCTAACACTAATAAGCTTGGGCTGACCTCTCAGGTTATTGCCTCAGCAGATGTAGCAGCTGGTTGACCTCTGTCTCCTCTGACAAAAACAGAGTCCGGCTTGCTTAGTACTGGATGGAAAACTCCAGGGAGTTCTATGTCAGCACACGCCTACTGTATGTACATGTACCATCTGGAAGAAGGCCATGGGAAACAATTTATTGTTACTGAGAAAATGACAAGAATGTGCACATGCCACTAGGAATCAAATATGATTATGTAAACTGCTTAGAGATTCTGTAAACCGCTTAGAGATTTTGTAAACCGCTTAGAGAAGGCTATAAAGCATTGTACATAATGCAGTACATAAGTC
>JANHFT010003896.1:96301-107533 GCA_032467955.1 Pseudoxenodon macrops
TAAATCGGAACTTTGAGGAAAGCTTCGCCTTGGAGTCTGATCTTTTTAGGGATGATATTTGGAACGCTGACAACCAGAGCAATTGGATGCTAATAGTTAAATTTTGTGATGAATTTTACAATTTCAAAAATGTGTTTAAATGTATATATTTGGGGACAGCATGTACAAAAACACATACATTAAACTCCATAAGGATGCATTTTCTGAGGGAAAAAATTATGTGTTAGAAAAATTGAACACAAATGTTGGACTGTAGAAACAGATCTCTTGATAAAATATGCATGTTAGGAAAAGGACATGTAAAATCTATCAACAAGAGAAAGTACATAAAAAAATATTTAATAAAGCAAACACCCTGCCAGGATGTGCATAATTTTCTTGTGTCGAACTTGGGGAAATAACACAGAATGAATTTAAAATGGGGAAACTAAGCTCAAATTCCTCATTCCCACTCTGAGTTTAGGATTAGTCAGGCGTATTTGGTTCTGCATCAGGCATTTGCATACCATTTATGGATTATCTGCCCACATTGAAAGCAATTGGGCAGAGCTGCTATCCCTGGTGCCTTTCACTGTGGGACATGGTCCTGTGAACCATCATTTCAGTTTACCCACCAACAGATTAATTCAATTACCAAAAGGAGACCAAGGCTTTTTCAAGCAGAGTCACAAATGTTTTTGGAATCTTCCCAAAAACCATGTGTCACAAATTCTCTACACTCATTGGTCCATCTCTCCCTCCACTGCTTCTCTCTCAGACTTTATATTGTGCATATGCTATCAAAATTCTTTATCACGAACCAGATCCACTTTTCTTCTTTCTCCCCTTAATGTGTTGTACCGTTGCAAATTAAACATTGTAAGACAGGAAATAAACATTTTCATTTAGAAAGGATGCAGCCTTCAGATGCAAACTATGAGATTTTCCCTTAACATTTTTATTGCCTCCCTTGCCATCACCAATACTCCCAAAAGAGATTTTCATTTTCAAACCCAGTAAAAGGAAGAAAAAAGAAATGTGGGGTGGTGAAATGTCTGCATTTGAAACAAATATTTTAATTTTCAAAAGGTTCTGGATATGGGAAACCTACAAATGTTATTAATCAAGAAGGTTTTTTTAAATAATATCAAGACTTCCCCAGGCAAACTTCACCACCATGTCAAATATTGCTTTCACGCCAAGGACAGGTTTCTGTTTTCTGACAAAAAAAAACCTCTACATTAAATTGTTGATTTCATCTTAGTCATCATCCCTGATGCTGAGACAAGTATTTCTACTCAATTTTTTCACAGCCACCCTACTGAAGACAGAAGGCTTTTTTTCAGGGAGGGAGGAGGGGGCCCAATCCCCATTAGAAAAACCTGCAGTAGTGTCATTCCCAGTTATACAGATCCAACCTACACACAATGTTTATAAGCAGTTATTTCACTGCTTGCTTATAAAGCCTCAAAATGTCACTCCTTCTGTTCTTGGAAAGTAACTTCATTAATTACAAATCACCTGTATGGGAAGCACCTGCAGAACAGTCTTTCCAATTTGGTGCCACCCAGGTGAATTACAAGCATAGGTAGTACTCAGTCTGTAATCTACAGTAGGTAGAAATTGCACACAGGGTTGGGGAAATAGAGGTAAGTTAATGTGTAAGTAACATGGAATTTTACACAAGCTTGTCATGAGCCATAAGTTGCATTTATTTTACATATTTGGTTGCAGTACAAAATTGTCTTCTGTATTAGAATTTTTCAATGTTAGAAGTAGCTTCTAATCTTTTTTACTTGTCCTTTCCATTCATGTACGTTAACTCTTCTCTTTGCTGAGTTGTATTTCCGTGTCTGTACACTAGGGGCAATGGTAACCCAAATTTGCAACTTTTTAATATAATTTTACTGCTTTTTTTTTTAATAGTTCAAATAACAGCTAAACTCAACTCATAAATTGCATTCCAAAGTAGTCCCAAACAAATCTATGTACTTAAAAGTAAAACAAAATGCTATAAGCTGCAAAGGAAAAAGTACGGTAACATTTCTCTCCTTTTTTCCAGTAGTAAAATAATTATATCAAATTTTAAACAACAAAATAAACCTAGGACCACATTTATCCATTGTTTGCAGTCTCAAGGCAGCAAGCTTTATCTGACAGAATTAAAGCCTTGCCTTTGTGCCTTATTAAAGTAATTTAATTCTGCCTGCCTTTGAAGACTGCCTGTTTTTCTTGCTTCTCAGTCTTCTATTCATCTGTTAGTTCTGAATTGGTATTATGCAGTAATTGAGATCTCAAACACTCGTGACACCCATCTTCCTACAAATCTAGCCTGTTAGTTCCTCAGCATGTTTGATTTATCAAAGCTTCTGGGTTCAGGAGCATCATGAAGAGTTCAGCATCAGAATAACACCAATGCCTCTGGGAAGTTGGTAATTGGAAATGGTTCTTGTGCTGATTTGAGACTCGGGACAGGTTTTCTATTCAAGATATAGGACTTAATCAGGACTGAAGGAGAGTGCATGCCTGCACACAAAGCCCATTGTTACCTTTTGTAAGAAGAGAGAAGTGTGAGTTGTTTACACTTCGTTTCAGAGGAATATTGTGTTGACTAATGAAAGACTTCAGATTTCATCTATTGTCACCTTTGAGATGTGTATGGGCAAAGCTAGAATTAATACATGCAGCTGCTTCTTATTCTCCTTTTACACAGAAAGTCACTCAAAACTAAAGCATCGCTGTTCATCTCAGATAAAGATGGTTATGATGCTCTGGTAACCTTTAACAAAACCTTTTTCTCCCTTACTGTCCATCACCAAGAGTGGCTGAGAGAGCTTTTTTAAGAGTTGCTAATTAGACCAGTAAAGACGGGATTAATATTTCTTTTATTCAGCTTCCCTCCTGATGAGATATATCAGCAATAATCCAGCCTCAGACACAGCCTTTGGCCCCCTGGGTAGATGTGATTGGGAGAATTGGATGCAAGGTTCCTGGGCTATTTTGAAGTTGAAATAAATACCTTGTTTGCCTCATTAGGAAGCATAAGGTGAAGCTGCCTCAAAGGATCAAGAACTTTTAATTAGATCCCAAAGAAATAAGCCTATCAACCAGGAAGCTGAGCATCACCAAAGAATTAAACTATGAATGAGGATCACTTAGCCCTCTCCATCTTCACAGTTTCTCATATTCCTGCTGTTTAGTTGAGGAATAAGAGAAAGGGAGACTGAAATCTTTCCATTTGCTCCCATTTAAGCTACAGTATTTGCTGTTTATGTAGGCGTGAGTATGAGAAAATTGTGCATTTGTGCACCCACCTGTATGCATTTGATCTATGTACAGTGTATATATGAGGGAGGAAGGCTCACAACACTACTCATTTCCGTTGGTGAATCTGTGCCTTTGATTCTACAGACTACTAGAATATTGCTCCCAATAAATTTTTATCAAGACAAACATTCTTGCAAATGGAAAAATTCTCCACTTTGGATTTATATAAAGCCTTTCATAGATAAGGGACAAAGATTGCAAGTTTATTCCGATCTTACTGCGGAACTATTGGTATAACCTATTGTGGAGAAGAGAAATTAACATGATCATAGATGTTAAAATAATATTTGCTCTTCTGCCATTAAGTTTCGATGTGGGAGAAACAGTGGAACTAGGATAAGCTTATCCATTATCATTTTAATTGTGTGCTTTTGGGATTTGCATAGCGAGGTTTGTTTTCAGGCTAACACCCTGTTTAAAAAGTATACTATGAAAACTATAGCTTTTCTTTTTGTCACAACAGAAGTACAAAGAAAGGCAACCAAATCATTAATATCAGATAGTTTCTGCTATCCTTCCTAAAAGGAAGGAAATACTTTATATTAATGGTTGTATGTGAACATCTGCTTGTCATTCTTTGTTTCTTTCTCAGAAAGCATCCTGAGCACCTTTTAAAATTAACAAGGCATGAGCTTTCCTGAGCTTCCAATTACTTCATGCAGAGTCCCTTAACTGATGTAGGACTTAAATAAATAGCAATAAGAGAGGGACCGAGATAGAGCGGTTATGCAGATGAAGGTTCTAGGGGAGAAGATTAAGATCAATTGCTAATTAACAATTTTAATGTGTTAAAGCACCCACTGAATTTGTTCAAACCTTCTGAAATACCCTGAAATCTAGTTATGTATGTAGCAACGGAATCTTTTTTTCTAAAATGTTTACTTTGAAATCTGTAATGGAATCATCTGTGGGTTAAAATACTCTCCCATTACTTTACCCTTAATCTTGAATCCTGATATATTTATGTCCATTAATTCTTTTTCAGAAGTCTGGTCTCTTTTGTCCTTCGTAGACACCAGAGGGGCATTGTTGGTAAATGATGGTGTAAGAAAGGCTTCCTCCCAGAATAAAATACTCTTTATCCTTAATATTAAAAAGAGGCAGAATAGAATATTTCCTCCAAAGGAGAATAGGAGATACATCTTCTCAAAGGCAGAAAGCAGCCCCTGTCTTCCTGCTATAGGAAAACAGCCTCAAGCAGAAGCATGAAGAGGCTATAGCAGTGATGGCGAACCTATGGCATGCGTGCCATTTCTGAGGGCATGCGAGGCGCTGCCCTGTCAGCTCCAACCTTGATTTTCGGCCATTTTTCACCCTTTGGAGGCTTCAGGACGCTTCCCGGAAGTGACTTCCGGTTTGCCCGTAGAGCCGTTTTTCGTCCTCCGGAGACTTCAGGACGCTTCCCTGAAGCCCCCGGAGGGTGAAAAATGGCGTAATGGGCGAATCGAAGTCACTTCCGGTTTGCCCGTTGGGCCGTTTTTTACCCTCCGGAGGCTTCCGAAGGCTTCCCTGAAGGCTCCGGAGGGTAAAAAATGGCCCAACAAGCAAACCGGAAGTCTGTTTCCTAACTTCCTGTTTTCCCGTAGGGTCGTTTTTCACCGTGCCACCCTCCAGAGGCTTCAGGGAAACCTCATGAACCCTCTGGGGGGGCGGAAAGTGGCCCAGTGGGGAGCATACACGTGCATGCGCAGTGCAATGTGCGTGGGTGGGTTGTGTGCTGGCACGCGCTAGCGCACACACACTGCCATTTTTGGCACGCAAGAAGAAAACGTTTAGCCATCACTGGACTATAGTCTTTAGGAATGGAGATTTTGTATCCATTCAGAAAGTCTGGGTCACTCTATTCATAAACAAAAGAGCAGCCAGAAACTCCAAATAAGCAACACAATAGGCAAGGAGCCAAAATGAGAAGATTAGCTCACAAAGAAAACACCTGGGATTTGCATTTCCCCTTTTGTCTGTAGAGCCAGCCATGACCCCATAGGAATCTGGCAACGGCCATTAAAATGTTAAAGGACATATTTTTCGACAGGAACAGGCATCTCAATCTCAAAGCCCCAAAGAATGTACAAAAACCCACCTATTCTCAATCCCATTTTGTCAGCCACCTCAGAAACATGCTGCTGTCACTGAAGTTTCTGGCTATCAAAAAAAAAAAACCTGAGACCTTCTTTCCTGCAGCCTGCCTCCCTTTTATTTCCGCGTCTTTCTCCTGGCTTGGAATGACTTTTCTTCCAACAATGACAAACTGTATATCACATTAGAGGAAAAACACAAGAAGGTTGCTTAGTTTTCTTACATTTCTGGCTACAATAAACCAGCTTTCATCCTATAATGTTCTTTCTTTCTGGGGCAAGTGGGGATTTGGGGAGAGGGGTCTGGCTACATATATGAATTTATTTGAGATTATTTCAAGTTTCATCCTCTGTTAACAATTTTAATTCACACTAGAATCAAACTCAAAGGGATACGCTCACCTTTCTGTACGTGTTCTTCTCTGGTCATAGCTTACATTGTGGCTAATCAAGACCTTTTCTCAAATCATCCTTAGCCAAACTTCTGCAAATTGGATCAATCTTCATTTAATGGCCTGGTTAAATTGCTGTTTATCGTGCTGGTTGTCTTGACTGCTTGTATAAAATCTCTGAAAGTAGCAATCACTAATGAAGATACAAAAGTATGGAGAAACATCTACAAGTACATACCCAAAGCCTACATCTTCCACAGTGACCTGGTCCTTTCTTTTGTAGATTCTCAGTGAAGGGTTGAGATGGAAAATATCATAATGCTCATTATATTCTAACTTAATTTACTGTGTTGGTGCCAGCTACTGATAACTCTCTTGACATCTCCTGATATCATTCCTTTGGCCCTGAGATAGGAAAGGAAAACAGGGATCCATGGAAGACTTGGTTTAGTTGCCCACCTCCTTGCTGCATTTCCACAAATCACAGATCTCCTGACATTTGTTGAGAGCTGTATCTACTTAGCTATCTTTTAGAGTTAGATTAATTAGAGACACTAACCGTGTTCTCTTCTGGGTTCTTATTAGATTGTCTATGAACCTTTTTTATTATATAAATGACTTTAGTTCTTAGCTTTGATTAAAGTCAGAAAAACGTAGCCAATGCATTTTTCATTTCCTCTGATATAGCATAATAAAAGCTTGCTGTGATCAGAGATCTAAACAGGAATGTCTCCTTAGACATAAACCTCAAAGGAGTGGCATGCTTCGATACTCAGCTGAAAACAGCCTTTTCTAATACACACAACATGGGTATAAGGAGTCTTTATTTAGGCTTCTGAGCCTGAATTGGTATTTCCCTGTGCAGGCACCAACTCAACCCCAATGAGTTTCACAGGCTATCAAATGAAGCCAACACTAGTCCTCAAGGCAAAGCAAGTCCAGTGCACTAGACAAAAGCAAGTTCCAAGACAAAGGCAAATCCACAGGCAAAGGCAACAGTTGATGACACAATCCGAAGTTCAAGGCAAGAACACACAGCAAGGAAACAATCATGTTCCCAGCATTGCCTCCATCTGTCTGCTATACTAAATAGCCAGTTTCTGGTGCAGCCCATCGAGAAGGGCAAGGCTTTCTGCTCATGAGTAATCTGACTGACCTTCTCTGATCCTGTCTTTTCTCTGCCCTACGTGTTCTTGGATCAGTGCAGAAGGCAGTTCTTCTTCCTCATCACTGACCAGCTGCAGGTGTATGCTTTCTCCACCTGAAGCTTCAGGACTGTCCTGCTGCAGCTGCGCCAGTCAAATCCCTCTTAGATGGCTGCTTGGAGCCATCAATCAACTCCCCTCCAGACGTGCCTGGAACTGGTTCATCCTCCTCCGAGCTAACATCTGGAGAGATATCTGGGGAAGCTTCTGGGGGAGTCCTCATACTATGCCACAGAAAGCAATCTGTTCCTCACCACTATCACTAATTTATTGTGGCCTTCTTTGAAGGTACTGTGAATTACTTGCAGCTGTAATTTTATTTATTTATTCATTTGTTCATTTGTTTATAACAATGGCCAGTCACTATATTGGATGTAAGCACATAGGTAAGCACATACAGGTAATCTGTGATGACCCGAAGTGTGGCACAAAGGCAACACAGCCAGAGAACTGGTATAAATCCCTTTATTAACACCAGCTGTGCTCCAAATGTCTCTTGTAACTCTCCGGCCTGGAGAAAGCTCTTCTACCCACCTATAATAGCCTTTGACTGACAATAGTCCAGTCCAAACTTTGCCAGCAGAAAACTTTCAACTATAAATCCACAAGGCAAGATCAGGTAATTACTCTGGCAGGGCGAGCAAAACAAGGAATGCCAGACATGAAGTAGCACAGCAGTAAATCAAACCAGTTGGAAGGAGGCCAGGAACTCAGATAAACAGTGAACACAAGATGAACTCAGCGTTACTGCCTGTCATTTAAACTGTATCCCCAGGTGTTTTTTGTGAGGAGAATTGGGGCCTTCCCCTCCCTCGTAAGCCATGCAATCCATGTTGCTCTCTTCTCCGTTCTTCCCTGCGCTGCCTAGGATGAGGAGGGGGCGGGCCTTGGTCTTTATCTGAACCTCCTCTCCCATGTTCTACCTCTCCCCTGCTCTGCCCAGCCTGACTTTGCCCCTCCCCAGTTTCTTCCACAGCCAACAGAGCCACTCTCTCAGTCTCTGTCAGCTGTCCGACAAGGGCATGACATAATCCTTGAGGTAGAACCAGTCACTTAGCAGCCATTTGAAGTTATGACATATTCCCTAAAAGCTACTTACGATCAGTTTCAGGTTACAGCAGCTGTAACGTCCCTCTTTCGGAAGCAAGAGAAACTGTCCTCCAAAGTGAGGGAAAGCAGCATGATATCCGTCCACACATGTATTTCTGAATCAAGGATCAGATCATTCCCTGAGGATTCGCCCAGTCCAGACAGAAAGTAGAAGTAAAATAAAGAAAATAAACCATGGTGACACTTGATGACCACCCCATATTTTTGAAACTCCCTTCCTTTTCCTGGAGATAATCAGAATCTGAACCCAAGATTTTATGTGCAATTCCTAATTTGAGCTGGCCTTTTAAACAAACACATTTAAGTTGGTTTTTTGTTTTTTACCTAATGTTCTCTCCTTTAGCTGCACATGTTGTCAGTTTTAATTTTGCTAGTCCGTTAACCGTCCGTCACTGAAGATATAAAAGTTTCATACATTTTCTGTTACGCTAATAGATTGCCTTTCTTTCCATCTTCTTTGCATCTTCTTAAAATGTTATCTTCAATCATATACTAAGGCAGTGAGTTCCATCAGCCAGTGGCACTTTGTCAAAGAACACTTCCTTTTGTTAAAATTGAGATCCATCTTATTCATCTCTTTGTTGTATTAGGAGATCACAAGAACAATAGCTCTCTGCCTGCCTTCTCTGTACCGTTCATTAGTTTCTCTGCTCATCTTAGCAACTATCTTATTTATTTCCTCTGTAAAGGAAGCAATCTCTTTTATTTTCAGCTCTTCTGTATATGACACACTCTCTAGGCCTGTAATGATTTTCATCACTTTGCACTGAAACTCCTCCAGTTTTTTCAATATCCTTTCTGAGCAACTTAAACCGGAAAGACACTCATTTTGATCTTGGGTGGTATTTTGACTAAGAGTATTTTGATACACATTTACTTTTAGTAAATTCAATCCCATGTATTTGGTCTGGGGAGCCTGTCTGGGAGGGAACACGGGCAGTAATATTATCCCAGGCTCCTTTACTCCTGCCCTTTTAATTAGAAGAATTAGAACAGGGGTGTCAAACTCAAGGTCCGTGGTCCGGATCTGGCCCGCAAGGTGCTTAAATCTGGACCGCGGGGCTGGCCAAAAAATAGCAAAGAACTGGCCCGTGGTGCCTCTGCTAGTGAAAATGGGGCGTAGGTGCCCTGTTTTCGACCTGGACAGCCTCCTCCAGCATCCTGCCAGTAAAACAAGGTGTGGCCACACCCCATTTTCGGCCTCTGTGGCCTCCTGCAGCACTCTGCTGGACAAAATCGGCACGGTACTGCAGGAGGCTGTCCTTATTTTGGCCGGCAGGGTGCTACAGGAAGAGTCCGTCCCATTTCTCCCTCCTTCAGGCCAGCCAGTGGAGAACTACAATTCTGATCCGGCCCTCGAAGAAATCCAGTATAACACCCCTGAATTAGAAGAACTGCATAAGGATTATAATTACATAGGATTGGAGGCGGTTACAGTCCTCCAAGTAAGCATTGATTCTGATGCACAGAGAATCCCAAAGCATTTTCTCCAGCTGTGGAACACACTGCCATGGGAATTATGCTGGGACCATAATTCTTCAGAGATATATCAAGGTTTTCCTATTCCAGAGACTTGTTCGAGTTCTATTTAGAACTACCATACCTGATGTTGTAATTCTTTTATGTTTTCTTTTGTTCTATCTTGAGCACCTAGGAGTAGAAAAGTGTGGTGTACATTACCATAGTAAAAAGGAAGTTACAATTTCCTTTTGGAATTCCCAGTTCATCATGGAAAACTTAGGATAGATAGGGCAAGCCTGGTATGTAATTCCTTAAATGTCTTCCACAATTTGACTTTTGAATGGCTGAAGAGGACTCAAGTGGTTCTTAGGTGTTAAAATCATATACCCCACCATAGATATCCCAGCTATAGAGCACCTTACTATTTAACACATCTTCCTTTGGTAAGAACAGATTTATTTCCTGATAAAGGAGAATGTTTGTAGCTCAGGGTTGAAATGAAGGGTCCCTGGTGCTCTCTGAGCTTGGTTGTTTTCTTGCAGATGTTTCATTATCCAAACTAGGCAACATCATTAGTGTTCCTGATGATGTTACCTAGTTTGGGGAATGAAATGTTGGCAAGAAAACAATCAAAGTCAGAGAGCATCACTCCCTCAGCTTTATTTTCCCTTGCCTCATGTTTCTCTTTTCACTTTCTCCTCGGTGGGCAACCAATTGCATCTATTGCTTGGGCCCATTTATTAGCAACAGTTTAGAAATGTTCTCACTTAAATAGTTCGGGTTTCAATTCTTCTTTTAAAAGGTAGCTTTTTTTAAAATACCTGTTTGAAAATAGATTTGCAATTCAAGTTGAGGACAGGATTAATTTCCTGGACCTTAATATAAAAGGCTTTCTGAGGAGTGTGTTGTGCTCAGTATCACACAGACAATCATGTAGAAAAAGGGGGAAATTGGTTCTAGAAACCATCAATCTGAAAAACAAATCAGATTTCCAGGGAACCTGCTCAGTTTTAACCAACCAACAAAACCCACTGCTATTTTAAAAAAACACACACACACAGTCTGATGCCTTGATAAGCAAACTGCCAGAGTACCTAATCTTGTTTAGTAATTAATGGGATGTCTTCTGTTGAAACAAACCAGTCTTTTGTCCAGACCAGTGATTAGGACTGGCAGTAGCTTGTTAGATATTCAGTTAATGCAGACGTCAAAAATCTGGAGCATATACGCTATTGGTAAATCCTAGTTTTCTGTAATGTCTTCCTTTCTTTTTGAATCGAGGTTTCTTACTCTTTTTCAGGCATATTTTGTGTTAGACTTTCAGATTGCTTACTAACAAACTGTAGCTAGAAAGAAAGGTAATATTAATGGAAACATGCAAGAATAATTACATGGATGGAAACATGCAAGAATCTATATTTATAAAAGCGAAAACCACTCATGCATTAATCATGAAATCTCCAGAACCGTAAAGCCTACAAACTTGAAATTTGCCACATATGTTTCTCTTGGATTCTAGGTGCTCACTATGAAACGATTTTTTGAAATGACCATTGGAGCATGAATATTTCTTATATTACTATTAAAAAGCTCTGATGCTAAGGAGTTCTACTCCCCCTCCCCACCTGAAAAGAAATCTGATCCAAATGCAAAACATAAGCAGAGGAGTTTCAGTTTCGCTTT
>JANHFT010003897.1:15313-25900 GCA_032467955.1 Pseudoxenodon macrops
GCACCAAAGACAAATTCCTTGTGTGTCCAATCACACTTGGCCAATAAAGAATTCTATTCTATTCTATTCTATTTATTACAGGAATGCATTGGTTACATATGCCATGAGACTGGGATCTACATTTGGGATTTGAAAATAAAGGAATTTGGTCTTATATTTTTCAAAAGTCTTCTCTCAGATAAAATAAATGAAAATGAAAACAAACACTCAGAGACACAGGCAAGGATCAAAGAGATATGACCAGGAAAACAAAGCCAAGAAATACTGTAGAAACAATATATTTACTTTTGCTTTACTTAAAAAAAAAAATAAACGTGATGCCAGCAGCAGCTCTTTCTCAGAGACTAAATGAAACTTTGATATGAAACTAGGTTTAATTTAGATTTCTGGACTGGCACACTTTGACTGTCAGAGTCTATTTTTTCCATGCAGTAAGTACAAGACCTGAAAATTTGCTTTACCTTGAGGTCTCAATAAAGAAAAAAAACGAGTTTCATTTTTGTTACTTTATCTGTCAACAACTACTAGGCTGGTATGAATCCTGGCAGCATGTAATCAAAGTCTTATGTACCGCAATAACAGAGCTTGTCTACCTTATACGGCATAATTGTTTTCCTCTAGCACAAAGCAGTGTGTGCAGGAACATGCTTTCTTGCAAATGTTAATGTTGACCATTAAAAGTGAAAATGGTGATGCAAATTCTTCAGTGCTAACCACGTTCCTGATCAGTACTCGCATAAAGGCAAATAGTTCTTTAAATAGACTGTTCTTGAATCCATTCACATTTATACAGTACTGTTGGATCCCTTTTTAACTTATAGCAATCAATTGCAATGAAACATCAATAATATAATCCAATTTGCAGCAGTTGGCATCCTGGTAATATAAATTATTCTCAGCAATTTATTATATGTAAGTTCTCTCTTTGTTCAGACTTATGCAAAAGGCCTCTCTTGAACATACAGTAAGCAAAGCCAAATCCTTTGTAATTAGAGAGTTTCCAAACCTCTCTAGATGCTTTTTGTCCTCTTCCAAAACACTCTATAGCTACTGTTGTTTGTACAATAAATGTTCCTTTTACAGGAAATAGCTACTGGTAACTCTTTTTAAATGCATGATGCAAGTGAGGACATCATGCTATGCAACATCTGTGGAGATGGATGAATTTTTAAAAATCATCATATTAATAGAGCTTAATAATAAATCATATTAGTCTATTTATCCTTTATTATATTCTTGAAGCCAAAGGGGGGAAAAAAGAGATAATAAATGGACAAGGAATCACTGTAATTTTAAAATCTGTCATTTTGTCAATAGTAGAACAGCTTAATAAACAGATTGCATATCAGATAAGACATTTACCTAGAATAACTGGGCCAGGTTTATTTATTTACTTATTAGTTTATCAAATGTATATGCCACTTGTCTTGCGGTACAGGGCAACACTGAGAAACTTACATCATAATAACATATATGGAAGTAAAAACAATTATAAAATATAAAAACGGATTAGAATTTCAGAAATTAAAACAAACTAAAGAACCGTGAGTTTAGAGCAGAGAGGCGATGGTGGCTTCTCTGTTACTAAACTAGCCACCTTCAGCCAACAGCTTCTTCTTCACGGCCCCATGCCAATAAGCACAGCCAACTTTTAAGGCATTTCCTGAAGGCAGAAGGTAGGGCTGCAGGAGTGAGGTAGACCAATCCCATTGGGGCAAGATGGCTCCTTAGATATCCTGGTCCTATGGTATAAAGAGCTGTAAAGGCAATGACCAACATCTTGAATTGGATTCAGAAGCAAATTGGAAACTAGTGCAACTCACTTAAGAGCGATGTTACATGTGCCACCCAAGGGGCCTCCAAATTTTTATGCACTGTTACATTCTGTATCAATTGTAGCTTCTGAATACTCTTCAAGAGTAGCCCCATAAAGTGCATTGCAGAAGATGGTTAAGGTTGGAAGAAAATGAAAGTTGTAATTCTCTAGTAGAATTAGAGCTAACTCTTATTAAGTTCCATGTCAAGCGCAGGAAATCAGGAACCAAGACAGTTTGAAAGAATACCGGTTTATTGCATGCCAACACTCTCTACAAGAAACTGAACTACTAATGTTAAAAGCAAATTGGTGGTAGATAAGAATTAACAGAATCGAAGGTGAGCTGGACTTAAATATATTGTGAGCACAAAGCACTCAAGACTGATGACATGCTTGACCATCTAAGCCTAGTCATTTCCTTCATTCCATTTACCATCACAGCTAAATGAATTGTCCACCATAGATGACCCACCCTGGTTTTGATTATCTCTTCAGGCCAAAACTGGAAAACATTTTGTTTACAGTCCAAATTCCGACTCTAGGCCCTGCAACAGAGGTGGATTCTAAATCTTCTTACTGCCAGTTCGCTCATGGTTGCGCCTCGAATGTGCACGCAAGTCAAAAACTAGCTTCTGCGTATGTGCAGGAGCAAAAATCCAAGATGGCGGTGCCCACAGAGACACCGACAGAACCGACTCTGTGACACCATCATGGAGTTACTACCAGTTCTATAGAACTGGATAGAAACGGTAGAAACCTACCTCTGCCGTGCAATAATCTAGTATATTTCTACCTTAACATCTCTAGCCTCAATATGGACATTATGTGGAGAATTGTGATGACATAATATACATAAGAATAAAATACTTCATAAATTAAAAAGGTAATAATTAGCTGACAAACAGCATTTTGAAGGCATCTGATATCTAGTTTTATTTTAAGATTGATACTACTATAGTGAAAAAAACTGTCCTGCCCTTTATTATGTGGAATTCTGTGCTTTCTTAAAACATAACTTAGCAATACAATACAAAGAAAGACACTTTTGATGAAGCTTCTTCAAATCAAATCAATCCTTTATTGTCAATGCACAACATGCGTACAATGAAATTGAATGAGCCTCCCTTGGTGCAGCTCCTCCCCGAAATATAAAATACATCTCAATAACTCAATAAATGAAAGAAATAGAATCTTTTAACCCAAATAAGTAATAACTAACACACATTCCCATATATCTATATTTATCTAACATTATATTATATTGGTTATGAACATGTTGCATGTTGCGCTGGCCCTGCAAATCTATCATATTAAACCTAATTGTGGTGTCATGTTGCATTCAGAAGTCTGACAGCCCATGGATAAAACCTATTTTTCAGCCTATTCATTTGGCTGGCTATGCTTCTATATCTCCTGCCCAATGGTAGGAGAGTAAAGAAGTGCTGACCAGGGTGTGAATCATCCCTGAGGATTTTCCTCACTCTGTTGAGGCGATTTCATCCAGTGACGTCAGAGACAGCTCATAATTTTTTGTGCTGTGCTCATCACCCTCTGTAATGCCTTTCTGTCCGTGGCTGTCAAGCCAGCATACCATACTGTAACACAATATGTAAGGACATTTTCTATCTTAGACCGGTAAAAGGAAATCATCAGTTGTTGTTCCGCCTGATTTTTCCACAAGATCCTAAAGAAATGGAGTCTCTGTTGAGCCTTACTGACCACCTGGATCATGTTATTTTTCCAGGTGAGATTTTGACTATGGCGGACTCCCAGAAATTTGAAAGACAAGAACCACTCCACACAGCCCCACTTGATGTAGAGTGGGGCAGGTTCCTCTCTCTGCTTCCGGAAGTCTAACACCGTCTCCTTTGTCTTACTGGTGTTTAGATGCAAGTTGTTTTCTGAGCACCATGTGGATAACTTCTGGACTTCTTCTCTGTATGCTAATTCATCTCCTCCTGTAATAAGATCCAGTATGGTGGTATCATCTTCAAACTTTATTATCACATTAGATGGATCAGAAGATATGTAGTCATATGTGTACAACGAGTAGTTAGGGACTGAGTACACAGCCCTGAGGAGAGTCCTGCTGAGCTTCAGGGAGGAAGAGGTGACAGACCCAGCTGGTCTCACTGTTTGTGACTGGTCCATCAGAAAGTCTTTAATCCAATCACAGGTGAGAGAAGGGAAATTCAAGTCAGTCAACTTTTTGATGAGGATGTCCAGCAAAATGGTGTTAAAAGCTGAGCTATAATCTATGAAAAGCATTCTGATGTAGGTCCCCAGGTTTCCCAGGTTTCTCTAAGTGATTCACTACAGAATGAAAGGCAGTAGCAATGGCATCGCCTGTCACCTTCCTCTGTAAGGGAACTGATATTGGTCCAGGTTTGGTGGAAGGCATGACCTGAGGTGTTGAAGAACCAGTCTCTCGAAGCACTTTATCACTACAGACGTTAATGTAATGGGTCTGTAGTCATTCAGGCTGCTTAGTGCTGTTTTCTTCAGGACTGGAATGATAGTTGCTGCTTTCAGACATGATGGAACACTGGCCGTTTGCAAGGAGATGTTAAAAATCCTTGTTAGGTTCTATGATAGTTGGTCAACACAGGTTTTTACCACTATCCCCAGTACCCCAACTGGACTTGCAGCTTTATTGGAATTCACGGCCTTCGTGTTCATACAAGATGAGTGGCTGGGAGTTGGAGGTCTGGCGGGCTGGGGTACAGGATCAGGTCTCTTGACCTCATAGCGGGCAAAGAAGGTGTTCAACTTCTCCACCAACAAGGCATCAGAGTTGACTGCCTTCATCGTATAGTTGATTAGGTGCTACAGTCCCTGCCACACCTGCCTTGGATTGTTATCTGCTAGATGGTTCTCCACCTTTTGTTTATATTTTTGTTTAGTTACCTTGATGCCTCTCCGAAAATTTGCCCTGGCCTCTTTGTATTTATTATTATTATTATTTATTAAATTTATATATTATCTCTGTCACCTGCCTTAAAGTTGGAATTCTGGGCTCTCAGAAGTGTCCGTACCTCTGCTGACATCCAGGGTTTGCAATTCCCATAGACTCTGATGCACTTGTCCACAGTTACAGTATACGTGCACGTTTTGATCTATGAGAATACGGTGTCAGTGAATTCTTGCAGCTCCAAATGTTCAAATATACTCCACTCAGTAGTCTCAAAGCAGTCTTGCAACTGGCAGAGTGCTCCCTCCGGCCAGATTTTAACAGTTTTCCTCTTCTAGCGTGTATTTCTCTAGAAACTACAAGTCATAAAAACAATTCTACAAAGAATTATATTTTCAGCAAGCATATTGCTTTTTCACTTTCAGCATAGCAGGTTTTAGGACAATCTATTATGAGGATACAGTGTTTGAATCAACATGGAATGGACAGGTTAGATCAAGGACATAACCATTGTCACTCAAGCTGATGATGATCAAGAGTGAAATCTCACCTCTTGGTTCAGCTTGGGCTCACAACCTGAGTTTTTGTGGGTGAGCTGCAAGACTGCTAGTCAGCTTGTCATATCTAATAAGTCCCACCGTGTAAGTCTGATGTGCTGAAATATCAGTATTGCTGATGTTAAAAGCTGGATTTTCAAAGACTTCAATTGAAACTTTCTCATCTTTTGCTGTTGGAGGGAAGGGAAAGCAACAAGGTCAAAAGTCTACCCAAGACAATGACAAGCAAAGCATTCCTTCTAATCCTGGATTTACTTGTGTGGCATCAGCATCAAATATCACCAAAATAGAATTAAACTAAAATTAACTCTTTATTAAAAAAAAAAGGGGGGGACAAATGATTAAAATAATTACAAACAGCACTCTGACAAGCAAGAACAAAATTTTGCCTACAGCCATTTGTCTGTAATTATTTAATTAATCCTTACACAAATTATGAGCAATAACTCATCGAGCAAAGCTCAGCCATCAGAAAGTCAGACGACTTAGATTTCTTCTGCTTAGTTTGTTTCAGAGCCTTCTGTTGGAACTTCTGGAGGGAAATTGTTAAATGAATAAATGAGCTTAAGAATGTAGATCATCCTTTAAGAGCCACAACTAACACAGTATTTTAAATATGGGATGGCATTGAAATGTCACTTCATTTACATCTCCACTAAAGGGGTCAACTACTAACTGAGCAACAGAAGTGGAAAAAATGAATAAGAAAAAGAAGAAAAGTAAAACAAATGCCAAATGAAGGTCACATTAAAATTCTTCACTTAAAAGAATGCATCGGTTGTATTTCCAAAAGAATCTTCACCCTTTTTACATCTAGCATTCGGTAGATGTTTTATGTTATATGTTAAATATATTTGTATTGCCTTCTCTTTTCACTGGGGCAAGTTACATTAAAACGTTTATAAATCAAATCAAAGAACTATTAATATAATCAAAATCAACTATCTTTAAGTGAGAAGTGTTGCTGAAATAATAGGAAACACTGTTTTGTTTCCTGATTTTGCTCAAAACTCCATGAAAACAGAGGACAATCCATTTAGATAGGATGTTAATGTGAGATTTTAATGCATTATCTCAATAAAGCTCAAATGATATTGAGAGGGTTCTGCTTTAATTGGTGAGGGGCCTGGTTCTGCAGATGGGATTAGCTAATTGTTTTCTCTCCTTCTTTCTTACTATCACCCATTTTCAGAGTCTTGTGGATCTCAAACTGTTTACCAGGTTCAGTTCCAAGCTGGGAGACTGGCACTGGAGACAAAATGGAGGCTACAGGCTGATTCGGAAAGAGGGTCCATTTATTGATGAAATAGAAGCAGATGGGTGGTCCTGGACAGCTGACCACATGGAATTGAGAGTGGAGGAGGGGTATACCTTCTCTTGAGCTTTGCAATTGAGCTTCCTGTTCCTGTGCAAGAACATGTATTCTATTGGATGTTGTCAGACTCCCATGGTGTCATGTACATATCCTAGGAATTTGTCTGAGCTATGTTTGGTTGAAGATTGGGCTGATGCAATGAAGGGGTTTGTTGGGCAATTCCTATTGTGGCTGAGGGCTAATCCTACCTTTGTTCAGACCTTGCTGCAGGGAATTTTTGCCTATGAATAGAGCTACCTAGATCTCAATAAGCTCTTTATCTCTTAAGTGCTGTCATCTGCTCAGGGCTATTAAGAAAAGTTGAGGCTGCTTTCTGTCTCCAAGAGCATGCCTCTAAATTTCTCATCCATATATTCTGTCTTTCCTAAAATATTTCATTCTTCTAGGAGAGGGGTGGGTGCTAACTTTCTACACAAACAATAGACATTTGGCCAACAGGAAGAAAAATTGCTTGAAGTGGTGCTATCAAGAGTAAATGTTTTGCCTTTTTGTCTTTTAGCATTTCTAGAGTAATAAAGTCAGCCCACCAAAAGGAAAATAGGCATCCTTAGGCACTCCTTTTACTTGGAAAATTTACAGTTCCCTCTACTTCAGTGATGGTGAACCTTTTCGGCACCGATTGCCCAAACTTGGAAGGTGTGCACCGGAGTGCCGGAAACCCATGCTAGAGAGATGGTGAACCTATAGCATGCATGCCAGAGGTGGCACACAGAGCCCTCTCTGTGGGCATGTGCACCATCACCAGCTGCTCTTCTGGTTTCTGGCACGTGCATGCATGCCAGCCAGCTGGTCCTCGCACATGCTGGAGCACCACCAGAAACCGAAAGATCAGCTGGCAGGTGCGCATGCGTGCGCCAGCCACCTGGTTTTTGCATTTCAGGCACACACATGCACACCATCCAGCTGGTCTTCGAGCATATCAGAGCCAGCTGTTTCCAGTGTGTGCATGCACACCAGCCAGCTGTTCTTCAGATTTCTGGTGCTCCAGTGCATGCAAAGACCAGCTGGATGGTGCGTGTGCATGCGCCGGAAACCTGAAGAATAGCTGGCGATGGAGCAAGTGCATACAGAGAGGGCTCTACATGCCACCTCTGGCATGTGTGTCATAGGTTCGCCATCATGGCTCTACTCCCTCCCTCCATGATTTTACTTATCTGTTATGCCTTTCATAGAAGATCTAGATAGTGCGTGAGTCAGAAGGAAAACTGAGAAGATATCTACAAGAACCCTCACAATCTGGACTCATCAACTGTTTCAACTCCTCCCCTCAAGACGGCGCTACAGAGCATTTGTAGGGCCAAACAACTAGACATTGAAAAATAATCCTGAAATAATATCAAGTAAACTACCATTTTACAATCTTTCCGCCCTGCGATTAAAAGTTAGTATAATGCTACTAATAAGCATTGTAGATTTTTGCAAGGGTTATTTAAAAAAACTAGATTTAATATTCTGGGGGGGGGGGAATTGGCATGGGAAACGGATAGGCCAGAAAGCAGGGGAATTCCTATATAGAAATTTCTGCCACCATCTGGTGGAGGGGAAACACACTACATTAAAATTTTAATTTAAATCTAAAAAAATTGTCAAACACTAATATGGGTGAGTTGGTTTGGGAGGATTAAGCCAACACTCTTCACCAACAAACTTTATATCTGAATTAGGGCTCTTGTGGCTTCTATTTCTTTAAAAAAATGTATTTGAAATTCCATTCATAAATATACATGATTTTTCTTGTAGATGACTGCAGTGTTGACTGATCAAGGCTGTGGTCACATAAAATTAAACAGAAGTGCACTTTTTTTAATGCTGAGTATATTTTTGAGTAGACACTGGTGAGATTGTAACCTCTGTTATACTCATATATAATTTTACTAGATGATGTTTCTAAAAACTGAACCCAGTAACATTGAACTGAAAAATATATTTGAAGAAGTCTTGAGGACATTTTGATGTTACTAGGCTAGAATGAAGTTTTATTTGGGATATCTTAAATTCCTACCTCCACTTACCCAAGAAAGAACACAACAGTACAATTCTATTTACCTATGTATAGTTCTAATGCAATGAAATTGTGTCATCAACATAAATGAGATTTAACCAATACACAGACTTATTGCACAGGTATTGTGATGATAAATCTCCAATAAATCTTCACTTCTTTGATTAACTGATGTCTTGATTAATTATGGGCTATAATTTTGGTCTTGACTTTAGTGATCATATAGTTATGTTTTTGTTTTCTTGACAAGGCATGGTATTCCCAGGAGTCTTCTCCAACATCAAAGTTCAAAAGCATCAATACTCAAAACTTTTTCATAGAATACCATTATTTGCATGATTGTGATTTTTATAGGCATGGACACATTACAGCATTTGAATATATTTTGAAGGCTGTTCTATCAATTGCTAGTTTGCAATGTATTTCTTGACTGCTTGTTCCTTTAAAGTTGATGACTGAAAAGACACACGCTATCACTTCAAAAGATATTCAGATATGCATACTAATTTGATGCCACATCTACAAGATATATCTTAGCTTAGCTTAATATCCAAACTATGAACCAAGGCAATATTTTGAAATAATTTCATTTGAGCCTTAGGTGACATTTTGTTAGGCTATAATGCAGAAAGCAATAATTTGATACCAAAATTTAAAATTAAGTATAATTCCTAGCATGATGTTGTATTCTAATTTCAGCTATTCCTCAGTTAAAAAGTTGTTATTTACAAAAGTTGAAGCTATCTATGTTATGGAGAGTAAAGGTGTGCTATTTGCAAGATGTTAAGTTCCTCTTTGTTCCTTATAAGAGCCGAGTTCAACTCTGATCTTAATAAATACAGTCAGTTCACCTTTTGTGTCATTGCCTCTTCATAAATGAATAATATAAGGTGTCAGAAGTGAAGCTGACTGGTGGCAGGTTAGGAAACAGTAGCTACCCTGAATTGCTATGAAATCATTTTGTAATAGAAAAACACTTTGTATGCAAAATCTACCAATATCATTCAGGTACTTGGATATCCAACAAAGTATTTTAAAGGGAACTGTTCTCATACTCTTTGTCCAGCAAATGTCATCTACTGGAGTTGATTAACTACACATTAAGGAATTTTCATACATACACACACACACGTACAATTCTCTGTGTGTGCTTTAACCTGATATACTAATATACAATTGGATTGGCCTATAAGCCCAGCAAATAAACAAATTGAAGAAAAGTATAGAATTCAGTATATAGAAGATATATCTTTACTTCCTATACGCTGACATTTCCCTAAATATATAAAAGTTATTGTGATGGGAAATGAGCTTAAATTTTTAAGTGACACAGATTCAACCTGAAGCCAGAATGTGGGCCCATTCAACAAGAGTTGCAATACTTGAGCCCAGCTTGGCTATCTTGGTGGAATACATACATACATACACACACACACACACACACACAAACACACAAACACAAACACACACAGACACAAACACACACAGGGTGGGGAGAGAGAGACAGACAGATAGTCAGAAAATCATTGTTTTGTCAGATGCAATATGTCCTTTGTAGGGTTTTTTTCTTGACCTTTCCTTATAATATATTATGTATGGGAGGAGGAGAGGAGGAAGACCACGCCAATGACAGGAAGAAGAAGAAGAATCAAACTTAGTTGTGTATTCTCTGAGATTGCAAATGACAGTTCAACAATCCATTTCTGGTACTCACCAATCTGCCTCAACCATATGAGAGTATTACCAGTATTCTCAAACTGAAAAAAACTAAGAATGTAACCTATCTAATGTTTATTTTCATTTTTTTCCTCTTAAATTAACAGTGCATAATTTAAAAAAGGTCCCAGTGGGGTGCCTGTATGTAGGTATTTTGTTGTTCGGGTTCTTTCCCGTGTAGAATCAAAGGTGCCATTAGCACAACGTTTC